>JAQGAZ010000517.1:0-57378 GCA_034692225.1 Polydesmus complanatus | reverse complement strand
GAGCACCATGAACAGCAGTCTAGGAAGTTACAGCGGCCCACAAGAGCCATTTAAAATAAAATAATTTTTGTTTTACTTAGTCCTGTTTGAAGAAGTAGGGAAGGCGATTCTTTAGTTTAAATGGCTCCCGCGAGCTACTGTAGGAAGTTACTTGTAGCAAGCTGTTTTCGACAACCTAGCAGGTTACCTTAGCAAGTTTTCTTCTGAATATCAATTCGATTTCAGTGTACTGTATCAGGATTTTGGCAGACAACTTAAAAATGTCAGATGGTTATTTTTACGTATTTCGTTTTTTGAAATTTTATTACATTTAAAACAAATTAATGGCATCTTCACATGCATTATTATGGACTTTTTGTTTCGTTGGACTATTACACGTAATATCAACTGGCATTAATAATTATTCTTCAGCACATCTTTGTTTAGACGAATCATGTCTGTTTATTCCTCACTCGCCTATTGTCAAATGCTCAATGTTGTAAGTATATTAGGCTACAAGTTAACGGATGTCATTAAATAAAAATTTTAATAAATGCATGTTAATGATTTAGACCATTAGATTTTCTTGATTGTTCTTCACCTGAAGATTTGAAAGGAAATGATACGAAAAAAGAAGAGTTAGGATATGGGTGCACAAAGGTATACAGTAGTGGTAATAGCCAATCTTGAATCATAGAAATTGTTTTATAATCCACGTCCTATAATAATATTATTATGATCAAGATCTTTCTATGATTATGATTAACTGGCAATTTGCTTTACAGTTTGGTGGCCAAAAATATGATGAAGTTGAGAAAACTAAAGTTTGGTGCAAGGTTTTACCCGACATAGAATGCTATGGCAATCGAACTTTTTTAAAAGATGGATTTCCATGTATTAAGTAAGTTATTTATTTTATGTAGGTATTATTTTTATTATTACCATTTTTTTTTTTCTTGATTTTGTATTCTACGTTTTAAATTTAGATATTCTGGACATTACTTTGTGACTACTTTAATTTATTCCATTTTACTGGGATTTATCGGTTTGGATCGATTTTGCTTGGGTCACACAGGAACGGCAGTTGGAAAACTTTTAACTTTAGGTGGAGTTGGAATTTGGTGGATTGTAGATATCGTTTTGTTAGTCACTGGAGGATTAATGCCAGAGGACGGAAGTAATTGGCAGCCATACGTGTGACATCTTAAGAAATAATAATTTTAAAATAAATATGACATGTGTACGTGTAAATAGTATTGCACTCTACCGTAGGTGCTTGTATTTGGAGGAAAGCGGATTTTTGTAACAGTTAATTTTAATTTGTATATAATGTTGATGTGTTATATTTATGTAATAACGGTAAAGCTAATATTAAAATTAATTTTGAAAAAAAAAAAATATAATTTTATTTACCCCTACAATATTATTTAGACAGGGGTTTTTAAATGCGGTGAAAAAGCTTTGTATTCTTAATCTCAATTAATAAGCAGGATAAACAGAATTTTATTGAAAAGAATTTGAACTTCTAATCTTTGGTACTGTATGACAAATGGGAAGATTGATAACTCGAGGTGAATAATTTTCAATGACGTCATCGAAGAAATTTTTTTTATCTTGATCATTGTATACGGTGCGCATGCGCTTTGCCAGAATTAAAATGGCTGATGATTCTTTGCGGAAGTGATAAGTGCGAAACGTCTGATTAATTTCAGGAAAACAATTTAATAATTTGAGCGTCAATTTGAGGTAGATACACAACAACGGATCGCCGACCATGTTTAATTTATTTTAAGACAAGTTTGTAATAATTTTGATGTAGTTTAATGAACTTCCAGTCGTCGGATAGGCTTATTACGGGGAGCTTTAATACCGAAAAGCATTGACGGCTCTATCGAAAGTCCAAATGCCAACGTGTTTTGTGTGCACTTAATTAGTTATGGAATTTTTTAAGAAGATTTTAAACATCGTCAGCGTCAACGAAACACGTAGTAAGAAAAAGATTTTTAATAACATCAAGTTTGATGTGAACCCGGAGGAAACATGGGAAATCATTGGCGAATTGGGCGACGGTGCTTTTGGGAAAGTATACAAGGTATTATACAAATGATCGACTTTTGATTTTATTATGTTTAAATAAGCACGCAATATGAAGTTATTAATGATATTTGTAGTTGATATTAATAAATTTCATTATATTTTTTGCATGGTTTTATAAGAAATTTTTCATTTATGAGGGTTTTGTAGCTCTCAATATGCAATGTCAGATTTTGCTGACCACAAGATGTTCATTTGCAATTCAATCTACACACATTTAAATAATCGTTTTTTTTTATGTTTGCAACTGTTTGACTTTGTTTTTATGATTTAGGTTGATCTTAATTAAAGCTGCATACTATATTTGTTTTTAAAAAAAATAATTTAATGTATAAATTAAATATTGTGCGTAATTCAATATTCAAGAGTAAACATATTCCCGGTTATTTACATAATTAAATATTAATTAAAGTTGGATAATTAAAGTTGATCAGTGTAGCCTACTATATCGCCAATACAGTGCATGTACTGTATTATGAAATTAGATATACAAATAAAAGCCGAGACTGCCGAGGAGACAGTCTACTGTTCTAGCTATGATAATGAACAAACTCGTCGGATAACAATGCATAGTTGGACGTGTTTAATCGTTAGAAAACGAAGAGTTTAGCAGAATTTAATTTGAAAGTAAAGCGCAATTTACACGTGCTGATTATTTTATTTTGTTAAGCATGATTCTTGGATTTTATATTTTTGTTTTAACTTTTGTTTTTTCAATAATCTTTCTTGCACATTTTTTAGGTGTGTTATGAATTACAAAATTGTTGTACATGTATTTCTAATCTTAATTTTATTTTATAAACTAATTACGACACAGCAAATCGTGACGGATAAAGGGAAAGATCGGAAAATAATAATTATTATATTGGTTTTTTTTTCATTTGCGTAGGCGAAAAATAAAGAAACTGGGATATTAGCTGCGGCCAAAATTTGTGAACTTAAAGGAGAAGATGAACTAGACGATTTCGTAGTTGAAATAGAAATTCTAACAGAATGCAAACACAAAAATGTTGTGGAGCTTTACGAAGCATTTTTCTATTCTGGAAAATTATGGGTGAGTGGGTCTACTAATTTTCTTTTAAGTATCGCTTTGATAAAAGCCTTGCGAAATGTCACATTTATCAATGAGATTTCACTCTCATCGCTAACTATTTGTTTTTTATGATGTAGATGTTGATCGAGTTTTGTGGAGGTGGAGCGATAGATAGTATTATGGTTGATTTGGAAAAGCCGTTGACAGAAAGGCAAATTAAATATATTTGTCGGGAGATGTGCCAAGGTCTCGATTTCTTACATAAACATCGAGTTATTCATCGTGATTTAAAAGCCGGCAACGTGCTTTTAGCTTTAGATGGAGAAGTAAAACTTGGTATATTTATGTTAAAAGTTTGATTTTTACTACACTACAGACCTAGTTAAAATTTATTATTTCATAGCCGATTTTGGTGTTTCTGCCAAAAATAGATCTACATTACAGAAAAGAGATTCCTTTATTGGAACTCCTTATTGGTAATAAATATTTAATATTGCCATGTTCATTAAAATTAATCTTAAGTTTTGTTTCGTAGGATGGCGCCGGAAGTTGTTCAATGCGAAACGTTTCGTGATAATCCGTATGACCATAAAGTTGATATATGGAGTTTAGGAATAACTTTAATTGAGTTTGCTCAAATCGAGCCACCAAATCATGAAATGAGTCCGATGAGAGTTCTTTTAAAAATTCAAAAATCTAATCCTCCTACTTTGGATAATCCATCAAAATGGTAAAAATATTTATCGTTTAATTACCTGTTTTGACATTATATTCTGTTTAGAATTCATTAATAAAAAATTATTGATTATTATTTGCAGGTCCAAGCAATTTAGTGATTTTATTGGAAAATGCTTAAATAAAGATCCATCTTTAAGGCCATCTGCAGAAGATTTGCTTAAAGTCAGCAATTTAATTGTTTAATTAATAATTGAAAAGTATTTGAACTTGAAGTTAAATTTTTAGCATCCATTTTTACAATCTGCGGATAAAAAGTTTGTCTGTGATCTAATTAGCGAGTACAAGGCAGACGTAGAGATAGAAATTGAGGAGACAGAAGAAGAATCAGTAGAAGTAAGTTTTTGTTTTGTGCTTATAGAAAATGCTAAAGTAACTCAGCAGATTTCATAAAACAAATTTTAATCGGGCAGCCTATTTTTGAAATGGTTTCCTGATCGAATCTTCATTTAAGTTTGATTCAAGATGATCATAAATTTCATTAGCATCCTGTGAGAAGCTAAAATTAAAATTTTGAAATTATTTATGATCTTTAATTATGATTGAAATATTGTTCTTTTCACATGCATTTCACATAGCGCAAAAGAAAACGTAAAGTAAGTTAGCAGTTAATGTTATGAAATTTATTGTTGCTTTTCTTTTTATTAATGGAAGTGTGTTACTAATTGAGTGCATATAAGTATATTTTTTAATTGTTTATTCTCGTTTACAGGAACCCCCGCGACCTAATTCTGGAATAGAAAAGGAAGTTATAATGGAGTCAGCTGAACAAGAGTCGAATCAAAACAATGGTAATTAATTAAAATTATTTGCTTTTTGCCGTTTTATCGAACTATTTAATTTTGATATTTTTAGGTAAAGTTCTAATGAAGGAGCCAATTGTAGATAAATTAGATCAAAATATTAAACATGAGGAAGTTCATACTGTCAAAAAAGATGAAACTGTGTCTGCGCCAAAAATAAAGGAAACGAATGAGTTAATTGCGGATAAGGACGTTGTTGATGATGCAAGTACAATATCTCCTAGTCTTGTCGAACACGTCAATATTGAAGATAAAGATAAACCAGACGAATTACAAGATCTTACAGCTGAACCAACTGAAAATAAGATTGAAATAATTGATAACAATAAAACTGAAGATATTAAAACTGAGATTGAAGAAATCGAGAGCCAAAATGTTAGTGAAGGTTCAGCCAAGAATTTATTAGAAGACGAAACAGAAGATCAAAGTGCACGCAAAAGGTTGAAAAGCAACGAGGATTTTACCATTCAAGAAACCGATAATGTACTACCGATGAACGATACTCCCCAATCAAAGTAACAATACATGTATTAAAAAAAAAAATTTTAATATGACTCATTTTTTTTTTCTTTTTACTATAGCGATGCGGAAACTAGCAATGTAGTTTTAGTTGAAAACGAAAGTCACAAAGAAGACAAATCCGATGAAATCCATATACCTACAGAAACACAAGCTTCCATGACTGGTAATTTAATTTAAATACCTTGTTTGATATTTATAATTTGCAATGAGCAATGTTTTTCTAGAGGAAAACGGCGATATATTAAATGTGCATAATAAAGACTCAAGTAGTGAACAATCATTATTAGTTGTTGTTAACGACAATGTTTTAGAAGACGAAAGTGATACGATTTCATCTGAAGCTGTAAATCATGTATTGATATTTAAACAAGATGGTGCAGATTTGCAAACGGAGTCCAGTACCGATGAAGTATGTGTATCTTCAGTGAACGGAAATACTCATATTTTTGAGCCTGAAAAATTGGAATTAAAATTAGATGAGAGCGAAGTGACAGTGACAAGTGTGGTATTTCAAAAAGAGAACGATGAATCTGAAAATTTAAATCGCGATCATGTATCTTACGTGACTATTGGTGAGGAAGTCCAAGTGAAAGATTCTTCAACTACATCCGATGATTTAATAGAAAGTGAAAATAGAAGAGTATCAATATTTGTTGAATTACCAGGAACAACCACAGAATCAACAGATGTTGACGATTTGGGAGGAGATAGTGACGACGACAGCAAAAACGAAGTGTTTGTACCGCCTGCCATATTTCCAAAAGAAACTCCCATTAAAGTTAATGTGAATTTTAAACAAATAGACAATAGTATGAAAACTGAAACACCTCCAACTCCCGAACATAAAATTAAGGCTCCAGCACCTCCAGTGCCAGAATCTGTCAAAGTATCATCTAAACCCCCCGTCAGTAAAATGTCGTCTTCTAGCTCAATTACACCTTCAAGTACCGAAAATGTTAGAAAAACTAAACCATCCGACAAAAGAACTTCAGACTCGGAAAGCATTTCAACTCTCGGTAGTAATGAAAGTCGAATTAGTAGTGACAAAGAAAACCTCGATGATAAAAAAGATGAATCAGTGCCTTACAGGAAAAAGGATAAAGTCGAACAAGTAAAGTCCATCACAAATTAATCACGTGCTTTTTTATGTAATTTACGATTTTGATGTAGGATCGAGTATTAAAGGAGAAAAAAGAGGATCAGCAACACGCAAACCACGTGAAACAGAAAACTTTAAAGCGAACAAGGAAATTCGTGATTGATGGAGTAATGGTAACGACCACTACGAGCAAGGTGATTTATGGCGACGAGGGTGATCGACCAATAAATGACCATTTCCTCAGGTATTTTATAATAACAGGAAGTGCATATACTATTGTCGCAAGTTTCCTGCTTCAAATTTAAAAGAGTATTTTTTGAAATATTGGTTTTTTACGGAGAGTTCTGTATTTTGATTTGATATACGGTAGCTTGAAAGCTTTTTAATAATATTATTTAAATGACTAATATTTCTGGGTAATTAATACTGTAAACACTTAGTTTAATCTATAAAATATTTAGACAATATTTTTTAATAATTTACCATATGTTTTATAGGAAGCAACAGCTTAGAGAATTGAAGATGTTGCAAAAATTAGAAACTAAACAATTTCAAGATTTGTCGGGAAAATCGCAATATGCAAAAGAACAACAGGAAAAACGCTTTGAGCAAGAAAAAATAGTATGTTGAAAAATGAATGATCCTTATAATGATAAAGTGTAAAAGTTTTATATTTTCTATATTAGACATTGGTTCGACAGTTTGATAGTGATATTGAAACTTTGAATCGTCAACAAAAAATGCAAGTCGAGAAAGCTGAAGCCCAGCAAGATTTAGATTTGAAAACACAATCTAAACGACTAAGAATGGAGCAGGTAAGTTTTACATCAATTTATTATAATATTGCGGAAATTTATAATAATTTTTTACAGGATCGAGATTTGAAAAAATTCAGAGATGATATTAAGCAAGAGGTTAAATTGTTAAAACATGAAATCGATCTTATACCGAAAGAACGCAGAAAAGATACATTCCGTGCTAAAAAAGAAAAATTAGAAATTGAACATGCTGAAAGAGTAAAATTAACTTTTAATTGTTTTGTAATATTACTTGAATATTTAGATTTTTTTGATTTAGGAAAGGGCTTTTATGGAAAAACTGAATGAAAATCATGAGTTGCATATGAAAAAATTAGGAGATAAACATCGGGAAAAAATTGCCAAATTAGAACGGCATTTTCTCGAACAAAAACAACATTTGCTAAGAGGTACATCAATTATTAAAAAAAAACATTATTTGAAATTTTAATTGTATGATTATATTGTAGCACGTGAAAATGGTTTATGGGAGTTGGAGGAAAGGCAATTGCACGAGAGACATCAATTAGATAAACGACAATTAAAAGATATGTTCTTTTTGCAAAGACATCAAATGCTCGTCAGACATGAAAAAGTAATATTTTCAAACGATCAAAAATATTAAACGTTTTTTTTTTTTGTAAAATTAATGATTCTTAAAATTGTCTGTAGGAGTTAGAACAGGCTAAACGAATGAATGCTCGCGCAGAAGAGGAACTGTTAAAGACACAGGTTGTCGAAAGACGTTTGTTACCTAAACACATTAGAGCTGAAATGAAAGTCCGGGAGCAAATATTTCGAGCTAGTCTACGATTAAGTGTAGCGAACTTACCCGATTCTCCTGAACATGAGAGAAAAAAATTGAAAATGGTGCATTTTCTAAAGCCAATTTGTTTGATCGTTAAATTTTCAATAAATTTTTTTATTGCTAGTTTCAAGAACAAGAAAAGAAACGATACAAGGCAGAACATCTTCGTCAAGAAACTAAACATTCGCGTCAATTAGAAGAATTAAGAGCAACAGCTGAAGCTACTATCAAAGAGTTGGAGCAATTACAAGTATGCATACTATTTTCATAATAAATTAAAGAGAAAAATATTTAACGTGAAATTGATTCTTTAAGAATGAAAAGAGAAAATTGTTAATGGAGCACGAAACGCTTAAGCTGAAGCAACATGATGAAGAATACAATGCTGAACTGAAGGAATGGAAGGCTCAATTGAAACCCCGAAAGCAGGTTTGCAATTAATTTCATTAAGCTCCTAAATTCTTTCTGTACCTGCACATTAACGCTTCTTTTTACATTAACATCTCGCACAATCTTTTTCTTTGCTAATGTAGATGCTGGAAGAAGAGTTTGTTCGACAAATAGAAGAACAGGAAAGGTTTTATGGCAATTTTGCTACTCTCTCCGGTTCCGTATCACTTAGTGACTATAGCAGTTCAGAGCGAGAAACAGTCTCTCCTATTCTCGATGGCACAAACCCTCGATTATCTCACTCTACATCTTCATCCTGTTCTTCTTTAGCGCAAAGAAACACTTAAGTAACTTTTCCATCATTTATTAATAATTCCATCCATAACTAAATAATTGAAAGCTTCATGTTAACTTTTAATTTTAAACTATGGGTAGTTAATTTAGTAAATTTAAATATATTTTATTACAGTCAATGTATGTGTGGAGAGATGAATTTTTATCACCTAATAACGGTTCTTTACAACGAAAGCGTAGAGAAAAATCTAGTTTTTTGGATGTTCTCGCAACGCCCAGACCACCGCGTTTATTACGGAAAATTAAATTGCCAAAGTAGCCGAGTTGTTAATTTTAGTTATTTTTAATTTAAGTGATAAATATGTTATTAACTTTATAATGACTTCAACCTTGGTGTTGATGGGAGTTGGAACATGTTATACATCTAGTGATGGACATATCAAACAAAGTAAGGTGTTTAACGTTTATGTTCCTTCTTTTACAAGGAATATTTGAATTTTTTTTTTGCTTTACTACTTTGTATGAACTTGTATATGTCTGCATTATATTTTTATCAGTTTTATCAAATTTCTGATCATAAACTGAAATTTATTCCAGAAAATAAAGCCTTTAAAATAGTCAATATATTTCTAGATAATTTTTTTTTTTATTTTGTAAAATTAAATAAATTCTAACAATTTAATCACTCGAAAATGCTCAAAAGTAGTCGCCAGACCTCATGCTCAAGTCATGCGCGAGACTTGCACCGAGAAGAGTCTACGGTAGCCCCGAAAGAGCCTCTGGTTGTATTGGCTAATCGTAAAGCATTGTTTAGACGAGTCGAGTAAACGGGCGAGTTAGAAAAGGCTGCGATGGCGTTGAGGCGGCATTCACATACTACATGTACCGGTAGCTTTTTCTATCTTGTCACTCGCCTCGTCTAAACTAATCTTAATAAGCTGACGTACCGTACTTGAGTGTTTCCTTTGGCGCCAATTTCCCCGTCAAATATGAAAACAAGATGGCCTACATGTGGTGCGAAAGGATGATTGTGACAGATAATGCTGAAATTGGCAAGTAATTTTAAGTGAGTAAACAATTAATATAATTAAGACTTAGCTGATATTGTTAACTTATGATATTAAACAGTCGTGATGTACTGTACCTGCGCATGCACATTCACGTGGGAAGCTTATTAATCAAGGATGAATTAATTTTCAAGTCACCTTTTCTAAATAATGAATTAGAATGAGTTTATTTTCAAGCTATATAAATACTAAAATCCATGACTGTATAGTTAATGGTATAATTAATTTAACATGATCCTCCTCAGCATAATAATTATTTTTAAAGAGTGGCTAATTATTTACATAGTGATCATGCTTGGGGACCACCTGTACCGGCCGCTAGACTACAATCATGCACAACTCTTATCACTTAGGCTGCTATACGTAATATTTCATTTTTATTTCTATTTATTCAGTTTATTCAAAACTTGGCACAAATGCCTAAAGCAAAACTACAGTGTGAACTTGATATACCCGGTACATGCAGCACTGCATGTAGGGACTTCGGAAGTCATCGATGAACACAGCATGATTTCTAGGATCAGCTCATTCTACTGTGACATTTATGGGCCTGAATAGTGTACAGTAGGCTACTTAAAAGGTAATTTAAAAGTTTTTTTTATAATATTATTATAGTATTTAAGATTTATATGAGATCTCCTTGGCTCATAAAGTAATTTAGGGACTTTTAGAGATGTAACGTAAATTAATCGACAGATGGCAGCATCTGTATCTATTCCGAAACCTTAATTCCGAACTGCTGTAACTATCCATACAAAAAAAATTAACGTAGCCTACTAATTTACAGCACTTGAACGAAGTAGCTGAATTATTGAGCACTTTGCATTGTAGCTTGGCATTTACACTATCTGTAAATGCTTGATCAAATTTGTGATGGAATTGTTTGCATGTACCACTTTGGTCACAGTGAATGTTCAGTAATTATTAATCGTCTCGTTCATAACATTCGATCATGCAAGCAATGAACTGTTAACGGAAAAGTTAAGGTCTACTAAAGTATTTTTTTTAAAAGTAGCGAATAATTATAATCTGTAGTTTTATTAGCAAAGTAACAATGTAATTATTTCTGTATGTTATTGAATATTTTTAGTACATGTAGCGCCTGCAATTGTGTACATAAATGCTATAGGTACTACTGTATTTTTAGAACTTTTTTTATTTACTTTAATTTCATAGTAGCCTACATGACTATGTAAAACTTGTATTAGGATGATGAATTTAAACCTGTTTTACATTTTTATCGAAAAATCTTTAAACGGCTATTCGCCAACTGAAATAATGAATGCCAATTTTTACTAGCACAGTAATTGATAATGGGAATATTTACAAAGAATTTTGCAAAGAAAATATTATTTTGAAATTTTTTCTGGGCTTCATATTTTTATTCTATTATTATTAAAGGAGAAATAATTTACATTATTTTGTAAATTAATTTAGGAAGTATAATTTTAATTTATTACCGGTACTGCAATTATTTTTATAAAAAAAAAATTTATTTTATTTTTTTTAATAATTAATTTCAATAACAAAGTTTATCAAATTTTGATGAGCCCATTTCACTTGCCAGTGGAAAAGGTGTACAGTGTATCCAAGTTTAGCTGAAGTGGTAATCGTCGGTCCGTGTAATTATTAAAATGTTAAGGGGCTGGGTTTCCACTGGCCAAAAGAGCAAGGAATAAGGGGCTGAGGAATGCAGACTGAAGCCGGTGTTTAGTGAATGGAGATGCGCGTTTGGAACTCGTGATGGGTGCGATCATCTACGATGAGAGAAGGAGGAGTAAAAGTAGAAAGGGAAAATAAGAGGAGGAGGAGGAACTTTAAAAAAGATGGAAAAAATAAGAACAAGATGGAAAAAAAAAAAAGTTTTAATAAAAATGAGCTAAGACGGTGGGCGAATAGGAATTGGGGATGCGCAAACGCAATAAACGTGAGCGAAGGAGGTATTGTTTGTTGCAAAAGCTTGTATCTTTTTTTTCTTCTTCTGTCACGATTGAGCAGTTTTAGTAGATCTTCGAAAGGCACACTCAGGTGTTTTATCAGAGATTGTGCTGACTTCATGAAAAGATGAGCTGTCTTTGCATGTGATAGTTAACGCAAGACCAGCAGCATCGAATTTATAGGAGCTTTTACTTATTACCAAAATCAAAATTTTTTTTTTACCTCTCTCGACTTTATAACAAAAAAAAAAAAAAAAATTTTTTTGGGGAGTAAATTTTATTTTTTATTTAAAGACAATATTTTAAAAAAGAAAAAAAAAATTTTTTTTTTAAGAAATTATTTATTGTTTAAGTGTAAATCGAATTTTGCTCATTACATAAGAGAAAACGTTGACTTTCTTGCGATTGGAATACAAAAGACGAGTGGCATGCTGCCCAGGTAATCTAATTATTCGTTTTTATTAATTTTAAAATTAGATAGTGATTATTTTTTTTTTTTTTGAGTACGTGTTTTGTGTGATGGGGTTTCTATTTATTTCTGAAGTTCAGAATTTATCGACAAACCATGCTTTTTTTGCATTTTTTTTTTTTAAAAAAAAAAGTTTTACATTTTGAAAATCTAATGAAATTACTGTATTATAATTTTATTAAGTAGTTTAGAATGACAAATTTTATAATATTGTAAATGGATTATATGGAGCTTAAAAGATAATATTATAATCAGAGACGAAGCAGTTAATTTTAAATAAAAGTTCGTGAATATTATTACGGTATTAGTAAGTTAATAACTCTTGGATAAGCTGAACAGTTTCTTTTTTATTTACAGTACTATGTTTAATAGATTAATATATATTTTTTTATTGTAAATGAAATTTTACGTAATTAGGATTTTGTAAATGGCATTAATTATTTTTCCCGAATGTTGGTACGAAAATTAATTTAGAGGTTATAATGAGTATAGTGTGGTAGACCAAATAAGAGGATTGCTTATAAAATAAGTCTTTAATAATAACTATATGAATTTTTAATTTATAAGTGGTTTCAAATCAATTGAATTGCTCTACAGATTTGAATAACTAATTACAATTATTTACTTTGTACATAACACACACTTTCTACACCATCGTTGTGCGCAAACAATAGGTAAAAAAAATTGACCTGCGAGTATTTATCATTTTCATTATTATTATTTTCATTCTTCGAAGTGAAGGGAAATAATCGTAGTCAGCTTTGACGATTGCTTCTATGCATGCACACACAAACAGCTTGTAAATTGGGTGAGTGGACTCAGGTGATGGGGTTACCGGTGATGTTGATGCAGTTTGAGAAAGAAAACGGCACGTACATGTGCGCTTGAGTAATGGAAAAATATGTAGGCTGGGGTCGGAGATTAACACTTTTTTTCTTCTTCTTACTATTAAAAGTTGCTGTGGATAAAATAATGGAAATGGAAATTGGTGGCGGCCTCTTTTTTAATGAGGGCCAAGCCTCCTAATGGGGAATATACTCACTTGAAAAATTATTTTATTAATACGACCCTTGTTGAAAAAAATAATGTTGTTCGACTTTTTTTTATCGTTGCATTATGGTTTTGAGGAAGAAGAGTTAGAGAAAGTGAAAGAAATTACGATTTATAGGAGTCAATAACTTTTGTAGAAAATGTTTTCTCAAAAAAAGGAAGAAAAATAGAAAGAAATTTTTTTTTATTAATACCGGTATTTGATTTTTATACTGGTATTTAAAGAAAATGTTTTGCTTAACATTTTTTTTTAATTTGAATGATACAGTAAAATATTAAATTAGATACTTATCATTACGCTTTGTATAACGATTTATAAGTTACAGTATAATAATAATATTGTATAATATACCGTAGCTCTATTATATCAATCAGGAGTTGCAATAACTTTCGTTGTTTTGAGAATTTGCGATTTGGTACAGGCATCAATTTCGTTCTCCACTTTTACTGTTGAAAAAGTAGTTTGTGGATTTAAACTAGAAAATGATAACCGAAGAGATTAAAATGTGACAACAGATGATTTAGCGAAAAATTGTTGTTTTTTTTCTTCTTCAATGATTATCAAATAAGGGGGAAAAAAAGTAGATTAGTGAAATTACATTCATTTAGTTATTTTTTTTTTTTTTAAAGTGTTTTCCTGAAAGCGCGCTTTATGCTACGGTGAGCATGCTTTTGAGAAGCGATAAAAATGTTACTTCAAGTTAAATATACCGGTGTACAGAGTGACCCAGAATAAAATATACCGACCGGCGCACAATTTGAGAGAGGATATTTCCGAACTATTTTTAAATTTATTTTTTTATTTTAAAAGATGATTTTAATTGCACGACTTTAGTATGTCTGGCCAGTTTTGGCCAGACAAAATTGCCGATTCAGCAATCCAAATAGAAAATTTAGGCAATAATTTTTATTTTGATTTTTTTTTTTACGAAAATAGACAAATTTACTTTATTGTTGCTAAAATAATAAACTTTTCAACGAAATTTCTTGAATTTTTGCACTGCGCCATGCGCTGCTTATTTTAGTGAAAATTCTAATAATCGGTTTCCATTGGAATTGCTGAATGAGCAATTTTGTTTGAAAGTCCTTGCTTAAAGCTAATACTGAATGTCATCTTTAAAGGTAGCATCCTTCTACATAAATTATTATTACTATTGTAATTCAATCTTAGTTTGAAAATAGTCTGAAGACTGAAGATATCTCTGCAAAAGTGTGTACAGTATACATGTACCGTATTTTTCGGGCTATAAAACACAACTTTTAATATTATTTATGGGTAAAAGCTAAAAGGTAAAATTCTTTTTGAGTAAAAAGCTGCTTCTTAAACTCCGAAAAATACTGCGAGTATCTTTCAGATAGGTTAATAATAATATACTGTACCAACATTATACATGTACATTATTGTGACTCACTCTGTACAGTATATAAAAAATAAGTTTTTTTTTTAGAATTTTAAAAGATGCGTGCGTATTACTACATTTGCATAGAAAAAGTTTCTCATGTGGCGGATAAATGTTTTGTGCAAATTTTCTAGTTGATTTCGGTAATGCTACCGTATAACTCTTGTTTAAGTCAAGTATAATGTAGCTCCAAATCACTTCCATTGTTATGTCTCGCATCACAATGAAGATCATCTCCCATCTGGCGCAACCTGGAGTACGGAACAATCCCTCCCACCGGCAGCAATTCGCTTTCCAAACCAAAATTAATTAAACGAATTTCAAATTCCTTTTAACTTTTACAACTTCCGTTTTTATATATATATTTTTTTCTGTTTCACACTTTTTCACGGCTCCTTTGTTTTGCTACTTTTTCTTCGTAATTTTTTCTCTGATTATACAATTTTAAAATTTTTTTTTTTTACCGGTCTTTTTTATTTATACTCGCAATCTTTTGAATGCATCGCATTCGAGCGTTGAACAATAGGCGTGCTGGACGAAATTTACTCCACTGACTTGAAAATTCGTAAATACTTTATGACTAGGCTAATTTTTGCCGAACATCCTAACTTCTGAGTGAATATTTTTTAACTAGTGATCCACTGTTTATTATTATTATTAATATTATTGCTGAAGTACTGGTGTTTGAATGATTAGCTTTCGTCGCTATTGCAATTACATTACTTTGATTTAAAAATTAAAATTTTAATTAATTTCATAATTTGCAAGCAAATTATGTAAATTCAATATTATTGTATTGTATTATTAGAATATAGTGGGCTCTCTAAAAAACTAAAAAACAATACAGTAATGCTAAATAAAATTAGTAACATACATGTACTATAATAAATACCGGTAAATGTAGTTAAAATGTGATGCGTTTAAAACAAAGTTTGGTTTTAGGCGCCAGTGCCTGGTTTTTAGTTTTAAAATTATTTAGTTAAAAAAAATGTATCAAATTTGCAAACTTTATTTTTTTCTTCTTTTTTAATACAGTATGATAAATTAGGCTATGCGAGTTTTACTGTTGAAGGGAAAAGTTTGGCTTCCCACGACTAACATAAATTAATTTGATATGTTAGTATGGGATGTGAATATTCACACACATGCACTGTCATTATTCATTTTTTTGTAACATCAAATTTCGACGTCGTCGCACCTACAACCACTAATCTTTTTAACCCTTCATGGAGTAGCGAAATAACTCGGAACAATTACTTGTTTCACTGGAAATTTGGCACCACTAACACTCGAAGGTGTCAACAATAATTGCGCGAATTTTTTTTTTAATTTTAAAGGAATTTTTAGATAAATTATAGGTGAGGCTCAATACGGTACTTTGTTACCCTTTAACATAACTGGATCTCACCGCAGAGTTCGCAGTAAGCAATAAAAAATTCATGAAAATGGATGGTAATATTAAAAAAAAAACGAGAGGAAATTAGATTTTGTATATACCATAATGGTATTTTTTCCGCACGAAAATGCAAATAATAAGCAATAAACAAGCGCAGTTGCGTTTTTATTTTCATTTTTAAAAAAATGCGCTAAATATAATATATATATATTTTTTTTTTTTTCAAATATGTTTTTGCTAATATAAAATAATTACTTTTATGTTGTATCGATCACGCAGTGAGGTTTTTTTTTATCCAAAATTTAAAAGTACAAGGTATTTTATCAGCTACAATTTTTCCTTTATAGGAAACGGAAGGAAATGATACAACAAAACGAAAATTAACTTTCGTTAGTAGGAAGTAAAGTGAAAGTAGAAAACAACAAATATTTGAGAAAAGTTATCTTGTTTCCCGTATTGTGAACGCTAAAGAAAGAAGGGTAAAAAAAAAAAAGAGTCTTAATTTACGACTTTTCTCCTTAGCCTTCCACATACTTCCATGTACGCGAGTACGAATTTTCGTACGATAATTATGCTACGAAATATTTAAAGCGATGAGAAACGTACAATAAAAAAACCTTAATTTTCTTTGAAAAAAATGTTTCTTAAGATGCCAATTATTGTTAATTGATGAGTGTGGCGAGGTTTTTTGCTTTTTTTTTTTCTCTTCTGCTGCTCATGTCGTTGTTGCCGGTCGAGCGCATCCATTTTCTCACCAATGTCATTGGTTAGAGGAATTGGAGACTTTTGAGACAAGCCACTCTTAATTTATTCTACTTTTTAGTATTAAGGTAGTCATTTTAGCAAATTATGTGAAGAAGAAGAAAAAAAAAAATTTTTTGTTGACTTTTAACTTTTTGACGCTTTTGATCAGCGCTCATTTTTATGATTTTGTCTGGTGATATTAAACACGCCAGCTACTTCATTTAGAAGCCAAGTCAATGAATTCTTGAATAATGACCAATTCTAATGTTTAAATTAAAAAAAAAAAAAAAAATAGCTTACAGTAGAGATTGCAATAAGCTCAAATTACTAGAATTTAACTTCTGCGTAACGAATGCTTTTTTATAAATAGATAATGGGCGCCATTATGGGCAGTGTTAGAAAAAATAATTCAAAATTATTTTAAAAAATAAATATTATTAAAACCGAAATAAATGGTTAAGAATTTAAAATACAGTAGTACTGGTACTGGTGGTGTCAGTTATGAACAAGATTTTTCACTTTCATTGAACGAAATAAATAAATAATTTAATGCTGTAGTTTCAAAAGTAATAATTATTTTTTCAAATTTTGTTTCATTGGTATTATTAATACTAATTATGTTTTTTTGTTAAATTGATAATTTTGTTAAAGCGAAGGCCTTATGTCCCCTTGTTCTAAAATGTATGTACATAAAATTAAATACTGTACATAATAATATATTATACATTAAATGCCATTTATTTTCTCTTTATCATGAGGAATTTGCAATCTTTTTTTTTATATTTTACGGGATATCCTACTGAGAATTTCGTATAGGTGATACATTAGTTTTAAGCCAAGTTAATACAATATTAATAATTATTGTGACAAATAATAAAAAAAAAAATTTTTATAAAATGTAAAAACTAATTTAAAGAAACGGTGACAAATCAGTGACCTATAAGTAAAAAAATCAAAATAAATCCAATTGGTTAGGTTTGAAATGTGAGCTAGAAAGATGATCTTACTATGGGTTAATTAGAAATCAAGACTGTTTTGAAAAATCTATTAGAAAAGGGGGGTTGAAGATTAATCGAACTACAATTTAAACACAGATACAGGCGTTTATTTTTAAGTGCACAGGTACGATTGAGGTAGCGTGGAATAGATTGCAAAAGTTGACATATGAAAGTTTTTGTTGACGTACGTACGTGATACTGTGATTTTTCTTTTAAAATACGTGTTAATTCGAAATAAATTGTTTTCGAGAGTTGGCCAAGTATAAATTGAAATGACAAACGTCGAGATGTCAACCTGTGCTTGTTTCACTCGACCTTTGTGATGGTGCACGTACGACATTCACGTGCGTAAATGCGTGACCGCGTCCAGCTGTGTTCTCAGCCATGCTCCCACATGTTCTGCTGAGGACAAGTGATTGCAAAACATTTGAAATTGAAACCGTTTTGGTCTAGAGAAGAAAATGTCATTCTGTTCGTATAATAAACATTATTATCCTATAGCTGACGTTTAAAATAGAACGGGTTAAATGCTCGGTTAATTATTTCGTGGTTCAGACTACCGGTAGTATAAGTCCAATTTAGATAATAAAATCGCGGTTTTTGAGGATAATTATTAAAAAGCGACTGCTGAAAAAATTAATGTTTTTAATATCACATGCTTGAATGAAATTGGATTATACCTATATGCGTACAGCATTAATTATTATCTAATCTAATGAGTTGGTCGACGAGGGGGTATAAATTTAATTAACATGTAGCTAATTGGCCTATACACCGTCCGTGACGATATTTACAGAGTAATTGCAGATTAAATTTATTTGCCCAACGTTTCATTTAGTAATATAATGAGCGCACCAATATAATTTTAGAAATAAATTTTTTTTAAATAGTTTGTAGCATTTAACCGCTTCGATCAGTAATCAAAAGGTGAAACTAGTCTTTATCTACACTTAAAACTGAATGCAAATATTTAAATATTTATTGGCCGTAAACACAGTCCCGGTATATTATTTTTGATAATTTTATCATGCCATTCCGGTATACGGTAATATAATAAAGTGAAAGTGGAAGCATACTTTTGTATCATTTGTATAGAGTGGGATGAGAAAAGGTGAATAGCATTGCAACACTGCTAATGCCAAGCATATTGATGGAACTAAATTTGAGTTCACTGCTTTATAAAATACTATTATTTAGGTATTAATAATAATCTTTAATCAAATAATCTTAAGCGATTGAGAATCTAGTTTTATCAAATTGTTCTTTTATTACTCAGGGGTTTTTTTTTTATATACAGCATGTGCAATTTTATTGTTATTGATGTTCAATAGGCAATGCAGTCGGACCAGTAGAAAAAAAACTTTGACTTGTGTCTATTGTATAAAGCTTTACTATTAAATGAGAAATGTTAGAAGTAACTATTATCAATGAGCATGTTTTTATTGACAGTGGCTTATTGAGATAACCTAAACTTAGTTCTTTACTTTTTTTTTTTTTTTTTTGAATTGTGCCATTTGAATTGGTTTATTTTACGTCGAAGTAGACATAAAAATAGATTTTTAGGTAAAACTTGAAACTTGTTCAACTCCCGCTTAACCTTTCTAAGGGAGGTAATTTTCTCTGAATAAATAATGCACTAAAAGACGAAACTTCACAATATTACTCGTATGGGTATATAACTTTTCTATAGTACCTCTTTATATTTAACGTTTGTTATTTGATCGTGTGAGCGTTTAGTATTTAATCGATGAATTTTATTAGTGTATTATTATTGCAATTACTACAGTATAAGTAGGCTATAGTAAAACCTCCATATAAAGTTTCAAATAAAAAATATCAAAACTAAAAAGAAAAGTCGTAAATAGCGAAGTAAACAACAATGGAAATGTCTGCTAATACCATCATGCAGGTATATATTTTCTGTTTTGCTCAACATAAAAAAAAAAGAATAAAAAGAAAAGAAATCTCTCAAGTTCCACGAGCTTTTGAAAATTTTGTTGTATCATATTTTTCCCACCTCAAGTGAATTAAAATATTAGCCTGAGAATTTTGTAATAAAGTAAAAGTCAACTGATAATTATTATTAAAATTTTTATAAATTGTAATTAAGAATTTTTTTTTTTTAATTTTCCACGTTGTTGCGCAGTGGGTCATTCATCTGATGTCATTCACGTCATAAGCATCGTTCTAATATTACGTGGATAGTGTGAGAGGGAGAAATAATGACAAAAATATTCGTATTTGAAAATCTATTTGTAGGGTGAGCAGATTTCACACGCCAATCATTATGTCATCGGATGAAATCTTACTACAGTACATGTACTTCAATTTCAACTGGCTTTATAAATTGAAATTCCTCTTCTCTCTCAATCCTCCTCACATATCGTTATTCTTCATTTTTATCGTGAAACTTTTTAGAGATCTTTAGGGGAAAATGCCCAGATTTTTTTTTTTTTTTTTTTTGTTGAAATTTTAGGGATATAATTTCCTCCCTTCAAATTGTTTAGCACGAAATGTAACGTGAGAGGAAACCGCAGTTGTAACCTCTTTAACCTTTTGTTTTCTATTTGCATATCTCATAGGATTGATATTGCTTATTATTTTTTAAACATTCAATTTGATGCTTTGTTTGCATACGAATCTTTCATTTTTTTTTTGGAATAATTTATTTTATATTTTAAATGGGTTTTATAACAGCTGAGTTGCTAAATTTAATATGAAAGGAAAAAGTTTCTTTTCAATTTATCATTTTTTTAAATTAGAAAACAACATTGAATTAAGTTAATAAAATTATTATAAATTCAAAAAAAAAAAAAAATGAAGTTAAAGAATCGGAATTCGTTTACGGTATTAATTTTGAATTGTTCTACTTTATTTGATTGATAATTATTCTCAGGGTATTTTTTTTTTTTTGATACGATTAACTGGTTGAATAAACTTGTTTGATTGAGATGTTTTATTCTTTAATTTTTAATTGCGGTTTGCTGAGTAGCGTGGAAATGAGGCCTAATTTCCACTCATTTTGTCAGCATTACAAATCCGTCAACTCGCACTCAAATACATCATTCAACCCGTTTGATTAATTTATTTTGTCATTTTTTCTGTCAGTTGAAACGAATTTTACTGTATTACAATAAGTATAAAAATTTTATTAATGTTACCGGCAAGTTATCTTATTTAGCCTTCAAGCGAAAAAATTAGTAAATAATTGATTTGAGTGAAAAATATTTTTCTTAAACATCATTTATTAATTTTTTAAAAATTGAGATTTGACGTTAGCTGCATGCCAATGGAATTTGGGTGAAGATGAAGTGGTTTATGAAATATGAAAGAGTTGAACGCTCATTTGACACGATTTAAACGCGAATCGCCAGGTGTCTTTGGTCACAATAACTGGTGGACTTTTTATCAACAACGCTTAATAATTCTTAAAGAAATGAAACTTCATGTCCTCATTTCCTATTACTGTAACCCAAACTTTGACTTGTAAAGCTTGCCGCAAAATACACTGTACATGTACCGGTATATATTTTTTGAATCAATAGAAAAATATTTATAAAGAAGGGGAGAAAGCATGCACAGGTAGTTAAAAGGTAAAAAATATTTCACTGCTTTTCTTGGATTTTGTTAGAAATGAAGTAATATTGAGAATGGATGGGATTTAAAATGAATTATTACGCCACAATTGAAATTGGGAAAGTAAATGTGTAAAATATTTGAAGAATTTTACAAAATACAGTAAAACATTTATTTATGGCGGGGTTTTTTTTTTTAATTTATCTTTTTCTAGGAATTTCTATATAGGTTTTGAAATACTTTTAAGTACAGAACTTTTGATAGTTGTTTTAATCTGAAAACACATTTTCTCGCTAAAAAGAATGGTTTAGTTTTTTAAGTTATAACACGCTTATCGCGACGATATAGTGATAAAATGTTAAGCGATCATACAGACCTTGTACGACTTGACAGAGGACGGAAGATGCTACGAATTTCAATGAGTAGGCCTATCACACTTTAATTTATTACCGTATAAGTTTTGAGTTTTTGCCCAAACGTCATGATCATATCACATAATGAGCATATAAGGACAATTTTTAATAACTTGCTGAGATCAATCGGGACCATTTATAGTTTTTAAGAAATTTAGAATTATTATCGATACTGTAATAAAAATTAAATATTTCAAAATCGAAGAGCTCGTTTTGCAAATTAAACTAAACTTAATTTCGTCACTTATTTATCTTCTGTAAAAAGCATCCTTTAACAGTACCAGTACTCAAAAAGAGGGGAAATGGAGCCACTAAATTATTGCATTAAACTTTTAAAACTAGAATTTTATTTTTTGCCCGAAATTCTAATTACGGGTACAGTACATTAAAACCTGTTAAAATAATTAATACTACAAAAAAAAATACTTTCGCTTGTAATTATTTTATTTTGATCAAAAAAAAAAAAAAATTAAATTTAAGTGATAAATGCTTTTACAATTAAAATAACATTTAACTTATTAAAAAAATTATGCCTCTGTTTTTTAATATACAGAATCAGTATATACCGTACCTTTTCCTATTAATTTTGAGATTTTTACGGATTATTCATGGGAAATAATTTTGGGTAATCGATGGGGTCTATCGTATGATTGCTTAACTAATTGGGATGGATGGAGGTACTTTGTTTGCACTGCTCAAGCTCCAATTTGATTTTTAAAATCTGATCGCCTTTGAAAAGGGGGGTGTACAATAAACCTGCATGCATTTGACCTGCTTTTAAAAAATTTAGTCTGCTTATAAACTCAGTATTTCTGAAAAGCATCTTTATTTTTCCATTTAAAAACGCTGGTTTTAACATAGTCTAAGGCCGAAAAAAAAAAGTTTGCGAAATTTCAATTTTGTGCTACTTTCGCCGTTGTAGTGCGGTCTAATAACCTTTGAACTGCAACTAAAAACTTGTTTTCATCCGTGGAATATTATACACTTTTTTTTTATTAATATTGAAATTGCTCAAAAATAAAAAACGAAAAGTAGAAGAAGAAAAGATCTAACCTCATTAAAAGGCTTTGTTAAAATATTGTTGGTCATAAAACGACGCGTTTTGAATGAAAAGTTTTGGGTATTACCCAATTCAGACAATGAGTGAATCTTCTTTCTCCTTCAACGTTTGCTTTAGCCACGAAATCCATAGCCTTCTTCTTGATCAGCTGATGCGTGAGACGAGAAGAATGGTTTGCTTTGGCGGTTTGTTCTACTTTTCAACTTAATTTTTATTTAATTGCCAGTTAATAAATAATACACATTGAATTGCAGTTATTTTCTCATTTAATAAATAATTATATTTGATTATAATTGCTATTTGAAGTTGTAATTATTGCACTACTTAATATTAACAATCATCTTTTTTTTTTTTTTTTTTTAAAAAAGTGTTACATAAGAAATTTGTTTTGTGAATTTAAAGTAAAAAGTGAAGGTGTTATAATTACTATTTTAGGATGGGAATTTAGTTTCTAAGTCTTGCATGACGGCAAACGTTACAATCGTTATGTTTTTTAGTCATTATTTTTATAACGATTTGTTAAACGATGCTATTGTGCAGATGTAGAAAGTTTTCAAAATCAAGATAAAATTTGGCTATTAAAGTTTGAGAATCGTGTTGACTTGAAAACCTTCAGATTTGTCGGTAGCCTACATGTATATTAATTTTAATTGTGTGAGACAACAGAAATTACGGTAAATTAGCATAATTATTGTTGTTTTTTTTTTTAATTAAATATTTTATAGTGTATATCTAACAATAATATTGTGGTTATATAAAAATAAAATAAAAAATAGTACAAGGGCGAAAGTATGCTAGACTTAAAATGAAATGAATTACAACATTTTTTGTTGTGGTTTTGAAACAATTTGCGCATCTTTTATTTATTTTTGCTTTCTCCAACTTTTCTTTTTCCATCATTTTGAACGATGCATCTCGTTTCGTAAATAAACAGCACATTTTACTCGGGCACAGTACATCGAATTTTTTTTTTTTTAACGCTTTCTGAGATTTTTAACGTTTGCGGACGTGTGTTGCTGTTGATTTAGTGCTTGTTCAAGTCGAGATAGTGCTACACTACGCTGATGCTATCTCGAGTAGGTGTACGATCCGTCTCCGTCTACCCATATATCACCCCATTAATTTGCTTTGTACACATTCCCTAACACTAATGGTCAGGTCGGTCGTGCGACTTAATAAGTTAAGAATGCGAGAAAACTTTCGCCATTGTTTTTGCATGTAACAATTTTTTTTTGTTTTTGTTTTTTCATTCTCCTTTCGCTAACATCTTTTTTTTTTGTTCTTTTCTCTTCCGCTTACAAAAAGGTGGAGGAAAAGGATGTTAATATAATGTAAAGTAAGGGAAAAAGAGGTTTTGTGTGGGTGAGTGGGCGCATTCCAATGTGATAGGTATACACATCTGGTGCACCATGTATATTACATTGGTGTACCATCGTTTTATATTGCCTTATATAAAAGAAATGGATAATGGCTTTTGCGCGATTTACCTAAGTTCTTCTAGCTTACGGCGAACTCAAATCCCTACTTTTTGTAAAACATCGCGTAATAGAAAATCGCGCATGAACATTGTAAACAGGATCGAAAATTATTCAAAAACGAAACAATTAGCTTAGCAAAATGAATACCGGTGGTCTTACATCTTAAATAAAAAAAATAAACAGCACTACTTTAATGAACATAAAAACCACATTTTTGGTAATAAAAATGATTTTTTTTTTTTTCAGTTTGAAATGAAATTTCGTTATACCGGTAATTAATACAAAGTTTCGTTACACATAGTACAGTATGATCTCCATTTTCTAAACCATGTTATGATAAACTCGCGTTAAATAAATACGCGTTATTATGAGAACTACCTTCATCTTTCTGTCCATGACTGTCGTTTTTGTTATCAAAAGGGGGTTTTTTTTTTCTCTCCATTAATTTGAAGCGAAATAGCAAGATACACGATAGTAGTGGCATGCAAATATTAATTTTAAAAATCTTTTTTTTTTTATTCATTATTTATGAAAAAATGAACATGGTTAAAAGCATAATGTAGATTAAATCATATTTTTAATTATGCAGACACTTAAGATTTAATTATTTTAATTGCACTTAACAAAAATGTTTGAATGCAAGTTTTTTTTTTTTATGGAAAATAACTTTTTGTTTAATTAAACTTAATGGAATTTAGTAACTACAGTATAAAGGACTTGTTTAATGGACTGAAATCGAACCGGTATAGTTTCCACGTACATGTACTTTTAACTTTTAAAATGTTTTTATATGGTCGGTATGAAAAAAAAATAAACAAAGGTTTTACGATTATAATTTTATTTTATTTATTTTTTTTTTTTAAAAAAACCTACAATGTCACATCTTTATTTTAATTTAATTTCTCGAAAATAACATTGTGAATTACTAGTTGCGTATAAATGTAATGTATACGAACGTATACAACGGAAAAAATGATAACGTACGTCATTGTTTTGAAAGTACGAGCATGATGAAGGGTTACATCTCGATAGCGGAATTTCCTCATCTCTTCTATTGTTTTGATAGATAACAGTAAACTAATCATAGTGTAAGGGTCCACATTTAATCATCATCAATCTCTATATTGTTTGAAAACGTTTTTTTTTTATTTTAAATATTCAATCACACGACTAAGAAATCCAATTTACACATACCAACATTTTGTAGAAGGTAATTAAAATGTTGACGAGGCACTTTACATAATTGTCTGATCTTATCAAACAAATTGCAATAAAAAAGAACATGTTAATAAACCTGTCAGCTGTTTTTCTTCACTCCACTAACTTTCAAATTGAGATGAGATTGTTTACATTTTTGGAATTTTTTTGGATTTGGGGTTTGATTAAATCGAGCTTTGACCGTCTAATTAGTCTAAACAACCAATGTTATGCTTTTGAGAGATTATTTCGCGGTATTTTTTCTCAAATGCTAGGGAGGAAGGTAGGGAGACGTTTTTAATAATACTGTAGTAAAATTGATGGGCGGAGTGTCAGGATCTATCGGATCTATTTACTTCCGTTTTCTATGAAATTCGTTGGAGATGGATTTAAGACAGTTCGTTGATTGTTGTCTCTTCGATAACATTTTAAAATTATGTAGATTGCACGGAGTCACCGACCACTTTATAGAGGTTGTGCGCACTACTGTATTTGATTTATTTTAAGAGTTTGTACATTCGTTGTTGTTTTACCTGACCCTTGAATGCTTTTTCGTTTTATTAATAATTCTTTATTTTACATTTTTAATTACAAAAATTTTCTATTGGCGTAAATTTCTCATTAAGCTAAACTTAAACTTTTGGGCTTTGCGATACCTAGGGATTAGGAGAATGTAAAAGTTTTTACTTTAAACAATTGCTCACTCTTGGATTTGAGGTTTAAGACTAAACTTTAATAAAGAATTTCAACAGTATTTCAAGAAAAAGCACACAAAAAGAACATCAAAATGCAATCTAACTTCAAAAAACTAATAAAACATTGATTAACAAAGAAAACTACATCATTATTGTTTTAAAACCAATCATTTAATTTTCTAAACTATCAATAATTGCAAAAAAAAAAAACTCTTATATTGGAAAAAAAAAGTTAATTCTATTATTTATAAATATAGTACCGGTGGTCTGTAAATATACTAATGTACAGTAGTAGTATTGTTACACTTAATTATTGTACTTGATAAAATACAAAAATAATAATTATTTGACTTAGGCACTTGTAACAATAACTTTTATGGCTAACCGCTAAAAAAAAAAAGGTTAAATAAGAAGATATTTTCTATTATTGGAGTAAAAGCAAGAGACATACAGTAGGTAAAAGTATGCTATTTTTGAAAATTAAATGTTTCTTTATTAAATAAATAGACCATTATTTATTGCGAAGTGCAGATTACTGACAAATTCTAGTCCTATCCTGAAATGGCTTTTCATATTGTGTGGACTAATATTAATTTTATTTTCAACTAGAAAGCAATTTTAAACTCATATAAGTGGCATGTACTTTTAATAAGAAATGAGAATGTTAACATGCAAGATACATTTTGAAGTTTTACTGACACGTTGTTAATAATCATAAAAGAGGTAATTAACTTTAAATGTGCGCGAGGTTTTTTTTTGTTTTCCGTTTCCTATTCTATTTGTTGTTAATGGAACAATTTATTTCTTTTTTCTTTTTCTTTATTATTATTATTATAAAAAAGTTTCCAATTATAGAAAGATTTATCTCATTATTTTTTCGATTCGTGTATGCTAGTTAATTGACTTACAGTATTATTTAATATCTATTTTATAGTCAAGTATTTAAGCTCTAATGTTTTTGGTGGTTTTTTAAACTGCGTTTTAATTTGACTCTTTGCATGTTAAACATGCGCAAATCAGACGACAAAAAACATAAAAGATACCGTCGAAAGTAGTTTTCTTTTTATTACTCGTTCATATATGCATTCCTTTTATATGCTTGAAAATAAGCGTAAAAAGTAATCAAGAATTAAAATTTTATCAAGTATTTTTATAAAATTATAGCGAATGAGATTAAAGAAATTCGCTTTTTCTTTTAGTACATGTATAATAAAAAAAAAAAAGCGTGACTTACGCGAATTGAGCACGAAAATCTTTCGAAAAATTACTCGAGTGCGCATTGTTTATTCATGTTTTTATAAAATGAAACTATACGTGCGAGTCTGATAACAAGAAAATACTGTAGAAAATGGACGGCCTTCGAAGGATGTGCGTTTCTTGAAAGATGGGAAAGAGAAAAAGGGGAGAGTTTGAGAATTTTTCACACAGAAATCATTCTCGTTTTTTTTCTAAACTTTCTTCTAACTGCAGAGATTGCGGACTGTGAATACAGTATAATATATTGCAATACATGTATGAGCGGTAAAAAAAAAATACGATTGTGCGAACATTATTATTTTGTTCTTTCATTTCGAAGATAACAAATACCTTTGCGATGACCTTATTTTAAATTCAACTTTCGAAAAATGATATGCGGCATTTTAGCAACTAGTATTTCGTGATAAACATCGATTTCACTTATTTTAAACTGGGAAAATGAATTACCTATAATCAATTTTCAAATTTTATTTATAATAAGGTATATTTATTATACCAGTATCTGCATAATTATATTACGGTAATAATATTTACTTTTTTTAATCGGTAATAATTTTCCGGCTTTTAAAGCACGGTGACTTTTACAAATAACTCCTCTCCCCCCCCCCCCTTCTAATTTAAATACGAACAAGTTTTAGAGTTTGATTGATTTTTTTATTGAAATAAATTATGAGCAAAAAAACGAGTTACATTATTAATAATGGTCCATCTTTGGATAGAAACCCTGATAATACATACTCCGTAATTTACAATGAAGAGTGAAATGTAGGTTAAACTAGGAATTTTCCCTCTGAAATTATTTTTATTATTATAATATTCCAATATTGCAATTGTTGTTTGTTTGGTTTTGTTCGCAATTTACAACATAATTAAAATGCAAAATGTGATGCTGTTCTAGACGTACAGCATGTCTAGGACGTACATGTAGCTGCCTAATTCGCTAGGAGCAAAAGGTTCGCTTGCCATGATGAACTTTTTAATGTCGAGGTCGCAATTTTCAAGCTAGGCCAATATAATTTTTTATACAGTATATATTACAAGAAATTAACGACGTTTAGAATTAATTTATTTTCACCTTTAAACTCTTCTACGAAAGCGTACTTTATTTGTAGAATTTCATGTAAAAAGAAAACAAATTCGTGCAGTAACGTCAGGCATTTAGAACTTAAATACCTACCTGTACATGCAGCTTAATTTTAACTATTCTTTAATTATCAATACAATGCAATTAAATTGAAAAATAAAAAAATTACGGTACTTTATTCAATCGCGCCACTAAATGTTTGACTACGTATATTACTTTATGGTAGTTGCGCCACGCTATCGGTACAATCGAAATCTTTCCCCGATTACAATGATATATTTTTAAGAATCATTTGTGTATTTTTTTCTTTTAAGATTAATAATTAACAACCCGGATACAGTATAATGTTTTTATATATTGTTTTTTTTTTATTATTATGGTTTTTGTGATTATTATTATCCTTGAAGATGAGGTACTGATTTTCAAATTGTTTGACCATCTTTGCATTAATGATTTATCATTTATTTTTAGCTAATAAATTAAAAAGAGGTCAGGGACTCTGAGTCAGAAATGTCTGGCAAATTTAATAAAACGACCTTGTACATTTCTTTTTTAATGTATTCTATTCAATATATTAATGGTTTTTTTTTTTAAAAATTTGCAGAGTGACGCTCTTGATTGTTGTTATATGGAGCCAGCTAGTTTCTGGCGTGACACGTGACGCCACAGGTCGAGTGGTCACTTACACACCTGTCGATAATACTTTTATTTACGGACAACATGGCACGTTCAAGCGTCAGGTTACTCCATCTACCTCCAGACTTTCGGCTCTGGTTCGACCTCTGCCCGGAATGCCTTCCATCTCCATGCCCAAATTGGACGCCAAACAATTGGCAGATGTCATCCGTCAAGCGGCCGATACTGTCGATCAGAGATTAAATGTCATCGAAGTTTCATTACAAAGTGGAGGTAATACACATTTTGAAGTATTATTATTATATAAAATATATTACTTATTACCGGTATACACTACAAAAAAAAAAAAAATAAGCACTCAACTTGCAAACACGTTGTTTTATCACGAAGACGATCGTCGAGTGAGGTTTTTGAACCTTTTTAAATATTGTGTTTCGTGGAAAAGTCATATTTAGTTGAAAATATTCACTTTTTATCATAAGGACTGGTGATTTACCGGCTTCTTTAATACAGGAAGTAAATATTTTTATGCTTTAATTTTTTTTTTTTTTACCGTGGTTTGCGATAGGACTTTTGCGGCGTGCGGTCACTGCATTATGTCAACACGTAAATTGGGTAACGGGTTTATTTACTTGCCACACATTTCTATTTCCACGCTTCATTTCGTCGAAATTTCTGTTAGACGAAATCGAAAGAGAAAATAATTTGCGAGTAAAGTTGGCCTACAAGTACATTAGCTGACTATTTCAGCCATAACATTTTCCCCATTATTTATGTGAGGCAGCGCGTTGTGCATTACTGTAATGCCCATGTCATTACGCGTCAAAATGTTTGCAGGCGGGTTTTTTTTTGTAAATAAAAAATTGAAATATTTTAAATTCGTTCCTCACATTGCAACGTCAATTATTACTGCTTGAGCGATTTTAAACTATTTATCACAACTAATAATACATTTTGAGAATTTTTGATTTTTTTTTAACAGCTGTAATATTTGCGGTTACGATACTTCACCGCGTCCAATTTTCAAAGCAACTATTTTTCAAAAGCAGTACTGTGCATGTATTTTCTTTTACAGCAAGCTTGTAATTTGGTGGTTTTTTGGTTATTAATTTAGGTCAATACATAATATTTACGACGCTTAAATAAAAAGTTTTTTTTTTAATTAAAGAAAACGCTAAAAGTTGCTTGACTTTTACCTTAAAATTATGGAAAATGAAATAAACTCTCGTTGACGGAAGAGGTCTTTTTTTTTTGGTATCTGAAGTTGAATCTAGTTTCGTGTACAAGACTGGTTGTTACCGTTTGGAATGCTGATTTTATTGTTGCGAAACCAATTACTTTTCCAAGCTGACAGCTCATAAGAGATACATTAATTTTGTAATGCTAATCGTTAATTTCAATCTCCAAATACCGTAGCTGCATTATTTTTTAAATTTCGGTACACTTCATTTACGCGCGTCAAAATTTAATGAACGAATTCTTTTAAAAATAATATAACTATTAATATTTTGAAATTATGTTCTTTTATCTGCATTGTTTCACTGCATTTTTTTTTTTTTTTTTTTTTTAAAAAAATAAGACATGAATAATTTTAATTTTGTTTTGATTTAATTTTTTACATCTTATCAAGCCAGAAAATCAGAAAATGTAATGCATGTAAATATGTAAAAGAAGTTTTGAAAGCTGGTAAAGGGAAAATAAAAATTAATTTTATTACGGTGCCGGTATTACAAAAACCAAGTTTCATCAGCAAAATATATTTTTTACTTTGATTTAAAAAATCTGCGGCGCAAGCTTTGAGGGAACACTTCGCGTGGGCATTTTTTAATGAAACTATCGCCCAAATCGAAGGGTTAACCGTACAGGGTATGCAGAGAAGTGTGCTGTAGGGCAGTGCAGAGAAACGGAACGAAAGTGAAGGATTAAAGGAAGAAGGGTTATCGGGTTTTTAAATTTCTGACAAAATGTTGAACACGCACGAAAACTGGTAAATGAGAAAAATGCGTTTTGGTGACTAAAGTTTTCCAGATTTAATGATAATAACAGTGGGGGAGAATTGTAAAAATAAGATAAAAATAATTTTTTTACGGTTGGTAAACTTTTTTTTTTTTTTTTTAAAAAAACTAACCATATAGAAAAAAATCTTTGTTGTTTATTTTTTTTTACAATACTATTCGTACACCTACGTGTTGACGTTGAATCCGAAGCTAAGCCATCAATGTTGGGATTTTATTTGAAAGAATAGAAGGGATGTGGGGAAAGAATTACATGTGTAAGCAATTATTTACATTGACTTTAAAAAAAAGTTGTAAAGATATAAAGAACAATATCTGATGGAAACAATGCATTTTGTTATTTATGATTTTCTATTTTTACGTCTTTTTTTTTTTCCTTCCACGAGATTTTTTTCTTTCTTCATTTGGGTATGTGATTGAGAGTAAATTCTACTTAAATCACCTACTAAGAAATCTTTAAATCTTTAAAAAATCGTAAATTTTAAAATACATGAAATATTTCGAATAAAAATTGTAATAATCCTTTGTTTACTGCTTTTTCAATGATGGAAACGTGGTTCAAGATTATATAAGCAAAGAAGTATGTTGGGTAGCACAAGCTAAACTACTGTAAAACCACCCAAGTACATTTACACCGCCAGATAAGAGGATATAAATAAAGATTCTTTCGAATTACGTACACTCCGGAAGAAATTCTTCTAATTTTTTCTTTTCTTTTCTTTTCTTTTTTTTTTTTTTTGATGGATAATTCTATGAATAAGACAAAAATAACTAATAAGCTCGAGGTTGTTTTTACTCCCACGTATCAAAATAGTGAAAAACAAAATACTAGTACATGTACGTTGTATTCGATAATATTCTCATTTATATTCTGAAGCTATATTTTAATTTATGAATTAACGCAGCATTTTCTTCCATATTTTAGAATTGCCAATTTCTAAGTAGCCTAATGGGAGAGAATGAACACATTTTTAATAATGGATTTAGACCTTTTCTCTCACCTTTACGCTTGAAATCGGCAAGATTAACGTTTCTTAATTCATTTGCACATAACATGCGTGAAGGTGTAGTCTGCTATTTTAATTTATTTTTTTGAATTTTCGTTAGTTAAGTTAGACGATGAGAAGCGTGTGGAAAAATTACTACAGTGCGTCAATCAAGTGGTGGTACGGTGGCCAAAGGGAAAAAGCAAAAATCGACCTTGTTAAAGACCTTCAATGCTTTTTTTTTCTCCAAATTTTTCCCCTTTTTCTTTTCCCTTCCCTCTTTTTTTACTTTTTTTTTTTTATTAAAAAAAAAAAAAGAAAATTTTTGATACGATCAGTGCGGAAGTTACTTCAGCTTTCTTTCCCAAAAATGTATTTTCTGGTAAAACAAGGAGGCTTTATTTTGAAAACAAGATTTAGACTTTTAGATCTTATCGACCCGTCACAAAAACTGTATTACAGTACATGTATTATATAAAAACAATTACCATATAAAAACAAACTTTAAAGAAGAACTGAGAATTATCTTAATTTTTAACCACGGTACATGTACGAGTATTTTGCCTAACATTTCTCGACTATTTTTTATGTCAATCTTTGTTGCTTGGCTCACACCAATTTTTTTTTTTTTTTTTTGATTGAAGCAATTTACTTAATTAGATAATGAGATTTTAATTTTACTAAAATACCAATGCTTAAAAGTTTAAATTTAATTTACAAATTATTAGTTGCAAGTTAATGAGCCACCCAGGTGGTAAAGTGATTGATTATTCAGTAGCGAAAAATTGAACATAAGAATGAGCCAAGAAAGCTGCATGTATTTTACACATTTGCCAATAATCATTGTTTGAACAACATGTGTGATAAAAGTAAAAACAAAAACTTTGCAATCTTTGAAAAAGAACAACTATAAAATTACTTACTGTAATTAAAAAATGGGGATATATACGAGTGGGGGTTTAAGGGTTTATTAAATGCGATTGTGCCATTGTTATTGATTAGTTTTCACTGTAGGGTTAATCTTTATCATTATCTTTCACACTGTAGCATATTAACTACTGCATGTAAATTTTTTTTTAATTCATTCAAATATCACTTTAATTTCATAGTCACTATTGAATCAGCAAACTATCTAGGCTAAAAAAATTTGGTAAAGGGCACTAATAGCACATTTTTATATTCTTTAGAGGTTTAGAAGTACATGTACATCACAATAGCAAAGTGACGGTACATTCTTCGATACATTATTTTTATTTTATTCAAGTGTCTCTATTGATCTTTATGTAATTTTTTTAAGTTTTGATTTTATCTTCCCGTACGTTAAAATAAAGAAATATACTGCAATTATTTGTATCCTACAAATATAATTAAGTAAAAGTTATTGCGTTAGTTATTTTAAATAAAGTAAAAGAATGTTCAGATCAACAGTTAACTAGCAATCTCATAATAATTTTGACAAACACGTAACTGTAAAATCACTGACCCTTAATTTTGTATATTATTTCCTTGATGAAAATCGTAAAATCATCCGAGGGGAGGAAATACGAACGGTGAAATGAAGATTGTCTAACGCTAAAATTCTTAGTTAATCTTTGTTTTCATCAATACACTACATGTACACTTGACTAACCAATCTTATTTATTGTTGAAACACACTCTCTCGTTGGGAGCTCTTCATCATCTGGGATGAATACTCTCTTAAAATAACTGTCCTCACTCGAAATCCAAAAAAAAAAAAATTTTTTTCAAGCAAGGTATTTTTTTGTTAAAAGATATTAGCTGTATAAACTTTTTACTGGTAAATTAAAATTGATTAAAAAAAAAATTGGAAGAATAAAATTAAAAAAAAAAAAAAAAAAAAAATTCAGCAAACTTCCGGAAGTTGGTTAGATTTTTTTTTACCGAAGACATACACGTATTAAGATAAGCAAAGGAAGTGTACGTGTAAATGAACATTGTTGTTTTTATTTATTTCCGGAGAGAACATTATTTATTATCGTCCACTTGATAACAACAACATCCTTATTTCGTTTGCACGTTCTCTTTAAATTTTCTACATAAAGCACAGATTAAACAGACCGAAGTTGTAAAAAAAAAAAAAATAAAAAAAAAATAGTCACGTACTGAAAAAGATTGTCTTTTTTATACACGTCATATTTTATTACGGTATGTAAACTTCGTGTCAAACGATGTCGATCACTCAATCTACTTTCAACTAATTTAATCTAACAATAACCGTATTACAATTTATTTTAGGACAATTCATTATCGATATTTTTTTTTTAAACAAAGTTTATTTATTTTTTGATTAAGTTTAATGATTTGAAAATGTTGGGAGACGTTGAAGAATTTTAAAATACCAACATGTAATAGCTGAAAGGATAAAAAGTAGACAAACGCAGAGCTTTCTATTCATTTTTTTTTTCTTCTTCTTCTTCTTCCTTTTATAAATATGCGGAGCTATTATTTATTTTAAATCATGCGCTTTCATCGCGTTTAGTCGCGAAGATTATTTTGGTTATTATTTTTTCCCCGTTTAACGAATACATAATAGAGAATGCTTGATTCAAACCCAATTTTTTTTTTTTTTTTTTAATATTCTTTATAGTAGAAACGTTCAACGACCTTCACCCTGACTCATGTCTCGATTTTTTTTAACTCCACCTGCATCGTACATTTTTTTAATAAGCGCAATATAAATGGTTATTGTGAGTAAACTTTTTTCCTGCTAAGTTCACTATCCTTTTCGACTAACATTTTTTTTTTTTTTTGAACATTAATTAGAATTGTGAAAATTTGAAATTGATGTAAGTTTTAATGAGCAGTAGGCGACTCTCTCTCGCACCTCCTTGTTATTCACGGATAGCACTTTCCTTATTCCAAACTTTCAATGGCAAGTTTGAATAAGTAGTTAAATATTTTGTTTTTATTTTAGTTTCTTTGTAAATCAAATAAATTTTACTTAAAACGCTATTTTTTTTCTTCTAACATTTACAGAATTTAATTTATTTAAGATTGGTTTTGTTGATGTTTATATTTGATGTGTCGATAAGTCTTTGTAACATTAACTTAGCCTATTTTTTATTACAAAAACCGAAAAACAAAATATTCTATTGTGTTTACTCTACCTTGAAATTTTTGCGAGCAATATTATTGTTTTTACGGATAAATTACGAGCACACGCCGAAAATTTTATACTTTTGAGAAATACTTTGATCTCGACAATTTGATGTTACCGCAATTGAATGACAAACAATAACTTTTGTTTTCAGATAAGAGTATAATAAACCATAAATGTATAGCATTGCATTAAATTTTTTACTTCTATTGTAATGACTGCAGTATGTTTGTCAAATTGAGTGATAGAAGTGCTGTACGTCTGGCGCTTTCATTTCCTTCATAAACATGCACGAAGATGCAGGTAGCCGGTTTAGTATGCAAATTTATATTCGACGCTCATATAAAATAATTCCATGAATGCCAAATTATTGTGGGTGATTGATCTCATCTCTTTTTTTTTTTTTTATTTTCTAATGCAGCATTACAATCTAATGACTTTTTAATTTAGTTTTACCATTGTAATTTGGTGCATTAAAAACTAACTAAACCGAGTTTTTAAGTTATGTACGTTATTAGTTACGGTAAAAGCATTAATACAACATTAACATTTTCACATGTAATTGTGTGGTTAGTTATATCATTAATAAAATAATTTAAAAATTAGCAAACCTGTTCTTTCGCCTTTTTTGAGGTGCGCAATATAAGAAATTTTATTTATTTGTTGGTGGTTTTTTAAGTTTCAAATTTATTGACGAAAAAGTTAGTCTAGTGAGATAGGGGAGAGCAAGGATGTGACTCACAAAAGTCATGAGCTCGACCTTGATGAGGTGAATTTTTTTTTAGTATCTCGTGTCTACCTGGAGCTTTAACTGAATAATAATTATAATTTTATTTTGAAGTTCCAGGCACAACCATTCACTGGACCTTCCCTCCCTCGACATCTGCAGAATAAAGCAAAATCCTGACTACGTTATATTTGATGGACAATGATAAAATTATTGTTGTCTTCTCATTCTCACGTCAACCATAGAAAATATAAATATTGCAAGCAAAACTAAAAATCGTCAAAACATTGCATACAACAGTAGGCCATATCCAGTCATGCAATTTTAGATAAATAATTTCAGTTATATGTAAATACGTCAGCCAAAAAGTTTTTTCCTTGTAAAATTCTAAAAAAAAAGTGGACAATCATCATTGCAAATCAGTTCATACGAAATGCGAACAGATAACCCGATTAGGCCTATTTAATTTCTGTATTAATTTAATTTGATAATGCTTTGGTTTGCTTAGCTAATTTATTACACTGTACATGAAATTATCTTAATCGGGTACAGCAGATCTGATGGTGCCAATTTTTTTCTTAAACATGGGCTCAGAATGTGAGCAAAATGTTTTGTTGGTATGGGCAAACCGTTATTTACCATTACAACATTAAATTTATATTGAGGACAATTGCTTCCGTAGTTATCGTTGAAAAATTACATTATGCTGATCTATTTGCTGATTTTTATTAAACACTTTATTCTGTATGGCGTGTGCGTATTTACAAACCATGAGTTAAGCAAAACTATAGATATACCGTTAATATAATTTATTAGACAACCGCCATCTTAATAAAAACACTGTACAGTAAATATACTAAAGCTGTACCGGTATAAAAAAAGTTGTGCTTGTTTTTTTTAATTTTTCAAAACTTTTTTTAATTGTTAGCAATTTTAATTTTTTACCCGATAAATACTCGTACATGATTTACCTATTATTAATCTTTGATTTTTTTTAACGCATGTAGGAGCGAGACAAGTGGTTGGAAAGCCGGAATGGTTCGCCGCTGCATCATCGAAGACCACATTTGAAGCTAAAAATGTTTCTCGTGTTGCACTTGTGGCAGAGGAAGCAACAAGGATGATGGCACATTCGTAAGTTGCTTTTTTTTTTGTTAATGCGAATTTTCAATTACTGTACTTCGACTTCAGTTATTTTTATATTTCAGTTTAAGTTTAAATAAAAACCAAATCACCTACGGATTGCCTACTACCGATATAAGAAATACAATATTATCCCTGAATTGTCCTTTGGAAGTAGATTTACCTTGTCAACCAAGGAAGTATAGAGCGCATAGTGGCTATTGCAATAATGTCCAAAGCCCAACATGGGGAAATGCCAATATTAAATATTTAAGATTTCTTCCAGCTGATTACGCTGACGGTAAACTATAAAGTGGTGGAATGCGTGTCTTAAACGTTTAAAATGTTTTTGAATAAATAGGTGTAAGTATACCACGACAGGCAGAAGATGGAAGTGATCTTCCAAGTGCTCGACAAGTCAGCGTGGGAGTTCATTTGGATTTTAATAAACCTCATCAATATGTAACGTCAATTTTAGCTGTGTGGGCGCAGTTTATCTATTTTGATTTGACTTTCACCGGACAAGTAGTAGGCCACGATGGGATGCGTTTGAGATGCTGTAACGTGAAATTTAACGAGTTGCATCCCGAGTGTTATCCAATTGCCATCTTACCAAACGATCCAGTGTATGGAAAAAGTGGAATCAGATGTCAGGATTACATTCGCTCTTGTATGGGTCCTCGAACCGGTTGCACTCTAGGTAATAAATTACGTATACAGTATTTATATTGCAATAGCGTGCTTACATTGTTTATCGTAAATTTGCAAAATATAAAATAGTTCGGCATTGTTTCTATTATTTTATTTTTAAGATTTATTTTTTATGAAGAAAAAAAGTTTACATTTTAATTGAAAAAGAATAATACAGACTATTGAAATGTGCATCATACACAAACTATATAGAATTAGAAACAAAAGCTGAATAAGTTTATAACAATACCGCATGAACAAGACAATAGTAAGACAATATCGCGTGAATAGGCGGTTTTGTTTTATTTTATTTGGCTGGGGTTTCCATCGAATGTATTTCTTTTAAAGAGTATGTTCTAGTTTTTTATTTTTTTTTATCTAATTTGTACTTTTTTTTAATTACCGGCAAACATTCCTTCAATAATATTCACAATTTATTTTAAAATTTAAATATTTTTCTTCTCGAAAGCCAGGCGCTTACTTTCAATTTTTTTTTCGTGCTTCCAACCATAAGTTTCCCATAACACTTCCTACTTATAAAAATGCTTTTGAATGATATTTTATGAGTCACAACAAAATTCCGTTAGAAAAACAATTCATAAGCTTATAAAGAATATTTTGTGCTTTGCAAATTCTGCGTTTAGATTTTTTTGTTGGAAAAATACTCTTTTTTATTTATTTTTTTATTAAAAAAACAATATTTTAGTTCATAGTTTGTATTTTCAATTTCATTTGTATATTTTTTGTAATGTTATTGAAGTTTTATTCAAGTTTGTAACTTACAATGTGTGAATTCTTTGGTGATTATTTTAGGACCCCGAGAACAAGTAAATCAAGTTACTGCATTCTTGGATGCTTCAGTCATCTATGGTTCATCTGAAGAAGATTGTAAAACCTTAAGAAGTTTTAACTCTGGTGGCTGAAATTAAATGCTGTATTAAATAAAACCGATTAAGTTTTAATCTTATCCATTTGTTAAATATAACAGGATTATTAAAAATCCAACCGTCATCTTCCGGAAGAAAAGGCCTTCCACCACCCGAAATAGATTCGACAGATTGCAAAAGTGGCGGACGGTTTAAATGCTTCAAAGCAGGTCGTTAAACAGGAGTAAATGGCGTTAATGCGTACATTTGATTTTGAAAAGTTTTGTAAAATATGGTATCTTATTTAATAGGTGATTACCGAATTAACGAAAATGCGGGATTAGCGATTTTACAAACTCTTTGGATTCGCGAACATAATCGACTGGCCAAACTCCTTCAAGAAATTAATTCTCATTGGACCGATGAAATTCTTTTTCAAGAGGCTCGACGAATCGTTGCAGCCGAAGTTGGTTTTAAGAGGTTATAGTTTACAGTAATGAGCTTTTAGTAATTATTTTTTTTTTATAGATTCAACAAATCACATATAACGAATTTTTACCAACACTTTTGGGAGACGCACTCATGGAGAGATACGGATTAAAATTAAGAGCTAGCAATCACTATAATGGTTATGATATTAATATTAATCCCGGTTTATCTAACGCGGTTGCTACTACCGCGTTGAAATTCTTTTACTCATTAATTCCATCAACTTATGATTTGCTCGATCCGACACATCGAAAATTAACTTCAAGACCTATTAGTTCAACATTTTACAATCCTAGCGATTTATATGAAACGAGAAAAATTGACGAATACATCCGAGGATTAATAAGTCAAAAAATTCAATCCCAAGACGAATACGTGACCAAAGAATTAACTAGTAAATGGTTTGGGAATGCATCTAACATTGGAATGGACTCGATTGCCGATTCTATACAGAGAGGAAGAGATCACGGAATTCCTAGTTACGTAAAATGGAGAGTGTTTTGCGGTTTACCATTGGCTAATAGTTTTGAAGACCTTCAAGATGTGATGACATTTGATACCGTTAACAGACTAAAAAAAATATTTCGGTTAGGAATTATGGAAAAACAAATTTTCATTTGTGTTTTTCAAATTATTATAATGTCAAAATTTATAATGATTTTTTTGATGTTTAGAAAGGTTTCGGATATTGATCTATACACTGGCGGTTTGGCTGAAGTATCAAATAAAGGAGCTTTGGTTGGCCCTACGTTTGGTTGTCTAATAGCCAGACAATTTCATCATTTGCGCAAAGGAGATAGATATTGGTTTGAGAATGATCTACCGCCTTCCTCTTTTAATAAAGGTAAACGCCCAATAATTATCCTCTAAAATAATTTTTTTGATTTAATTTCTTTAATTTAAAAGAACAATTGGCTGAAATCCGCAAAGTGACTTTAGGACGAATAATCTGTGACAATGCTGATAGTGTGTATTATGTTCAACCAAATGCCATGTTGGACGCTGATCAATTTTTGTACTTGAATAATAATGATCAATTTGTTGACACAGTAAATTATAACCTTTTTTTTATATAGGAACGCATATATGGAGTGCAACGAAGACGGAATTCCGTCAATGAGCTTAAAGAAATGGAGAACAGGTACTAAATATTTAATTATTAAAATAATTTGTAATTATAGAAAAACAATACTGTATAACCAAACTACTGTAATTTTTTAGCATCAACAAATTTTGTTATTCCCAACGGAATCATCCAGGAATCTGTGGAAAGAGGAAAACGTCAAGTAGGAGAGCTCCGATTGGACGAATATCGAATGTTTGCGGAAAGCAAGTACATGTATTGCTTTTATTTAACGAAAGCACTACAAATATTTTACTTTTTTTAAATTAATTTTAACTAGATAATATACTGGTTAATATTTTAATTTTAAATTCGTGATGCGATTTCAGTGTAGGATATGTTTAAAATAATACCAGTATTTTAAAAATTTAAAGAATTCGATATTTAAAGCAAAAAAATAACTTTGTAAATAAATTTAACGCCGATTGAATTATTTTCTGTCTTTATGTTACAGATATTGGAATTGTTGACGATAAGTCTCCACATGGAACGAGTTCCGCTTTATTACGACCAAAGCGCCAAGCTGTTCAAATTTCCAATAGTTCTTTAATACTACAATTTGCAACACAAACATTTATAACAAGTTTTATGCACGGGTAAAATAACAGTCTAATAAAGTTAAGTATGCAATCCAAATTAAGTTTATCATTCTGCTATAATTTTGTAGGCATTTGAAGGATGTGGAATCCAGTTTGAATTCAACAATACAAATCGAGGAACTTATGAAAATACTTCCTAACATTGATATTTCAGAATTTGTAGAGATTCCTCAAGTATTTGAATGCGACGAGCAAACTTTGCCTTGCGATCATACTTCAAAATTCCGTACATTTACGGGCTGGTGCAATTGCCTTGAAAAACCATCACGAGGAAAATCTCTAACAATATTCCAAAGACTAACTACTCCTCAATACGATGACGGTAATAATTTCTATCATTAAATATCAGCAGTTAATTAATTTTTAAAATTATTTATTATAGGTTTGAGTGCACCCAGATCTAAATCGGTAACAGGGATACCTTTACCATCTCCTCGGTTTGTGAGCACTATGGCTCATCCAGACGTTAGTCAACCTCATGTTCGATACACATTAATGGTTATGCAATTTGCACAATTTGTCGACCACGATTTAACATTTACACCTATTCACTTAGGTATAAATAATTACGAAAATCAAATTTTTTTATTTAGATGATTATTACATTTGGCTTTTAGGATTCCAAGGCGCATTATTAGATTGTCGCAATTGTGATTCCGCTCTGACTGTACATCCTGAATGTTTTCCTATACCTGTGCCTTTGAATGATCCCTTTTTCCCTTCATTAAATTCTACTAAAACTATTCCTAGATGTCTTGCTCTTGTTAGATCTCTTCCTGGACAATTGACCATGGGTAACTATTTTTTTGTACCTAACAGTGCTAATTACAGATAATAATAATTTGAAATTTTATAATTTTTGATGAAGGGCCCAGGCAGCAAATTAACCAAGCGACCGCTTTTTTGGACGCATCTGCAATTTATGGTTCCGACGTTTGTGTATCAAAAGAACTTCGATCGTTTACTGGCGGACGATTAAATTCCACACGTTATCGTACTTTAAAGAAAGAGCTGCTTCCCGAAACTTTAACTATTAAAGAGTGTAGAGCTACAAACGGAATATGCTTTAAAGCTGGTAACATATTGTTAATTATCATAAAATTTAAATTTTGTATTCAACCAATGTTTTAGGGGACAATCGCCCTAGTGAGCAACCGGGATTAGCTTGTATGCATACAATCTGGCTGCGAGAACACAATCGAGTCGTTGGACAGTTGTCAGCAATTAATCCTCAATGGGATGATGAAGTCATTTACCAGAACGGTAATAATAATTATTATTGAGAAAAAATATAAAATAATTAGAAATATTTTGTCTTTTTAAACTTTCAGGGCGACGCATCGTGTCTTCCATATTTCAGCATATAACATTTAACGAATTTTTACCTCGAATTTTGGGATGGAGCACAATGCAAAAATATAATCTTCACGTGTTAAGCGAAGGGTATTACAACGAGTATGATTCGACGTGCAATCCTACCATTTTTAATGAGTTTTCCACCGCAGCATTTCGTTTCGGCCACAGCTTAATTAAACCGTCCATTCAACGAATGGATAATTTTTACAATAATTTAGAACCGTTGCCGTTAAGGCATCGATTTTTCGTATCTGATGATTTATATAAACCTGGAATGATCGACGAATTACTCAGAGGTTTATCTACCGGAAGTATGGAAACTTTGGACCCATTTATTACTAACGCGGTTACCAACCATCTGTTCGAGGACCGACGCAGTCAGTTTTCTGGTTTGGACTTAATTGCTCTTAATATTCAAAGAGCTAGAGAACACGGAGTTGGAACCTATAATCAAATTAGAGAACTTTGCAACTTTACTCGAGCTTACAGATTTGAAGATTTTTTTAGGGAAATATCTGAAAGTTCAATTCAACGACTAAAATTGATTTACAAGTAACACTTCTGGTTGATAAGCGAATAAACATTTATTGCATTGTAAATGTCTTATAGACATCCGGACGACGTAGACCTGTTCACTGGTGGCATGTTAGAGACGTCATTGCACGGAGGAGTTGTTGGTCCCACTTTCGCCTGTGTCATTGCGAAACAATTCAATCTCTTAAGGCGATGTGATCGATTTTGGTACGAAAACTCGAATCCACTCACCAGATTTACAGAAGGTTAATTATTTATATACATAATTAGTTTATTTGTTTGCACATTTAAATCAGAGTTTTTTAAAATATTTTAGCACAACTGAATGAAATCAGAAAATCTAGTCTTGCCAAAGTTATTTGTGAAAATTCTGAAAATATTGATACTATTCAAAGATCTATTTTTGATTTGACAGATTCATTTCTGTAAGAAAAACATTTAAATACCCTTCGTGGCCTATACAAATTTTTTTTAATCATTCAAATTTAATTTAGAAATCCTAGATTCCCATGTCGATCTCTACCTTCTGTTGATATGGATGCTTGGAAAGAAAGAGGTAAATTTTCTCCAAAAAAATGAATTATCATTAATTTATTTTATATTACAATCACAGTATTCGATCTTTTTGAATGCATTGTATAAGCGCTCGTATATTATATTTATACTCAATCCGCATTGTATACAAAATTAATTTGAAATATTTGGACTCAATAGACTTATTTTTCTTAACAAAATATTAATAGTGGCTTGCAGTGTGGGACCGTTGACAATTAATATAGGATTGGCTGAACGAGTTTCACCTTGTGTTATGTGCACCTGCACTAAAGAGGGGGTAACTAAGTTTTATTACGTATTATCCATTTCCTTTCTTCTCCTAATTTCAATTTTTATTATCTAACACAAAAGAATTTTAAATTAAAATAACGATATTTTGCCATTTTATTCAGCCACTGTGTCAATCACTCAAAGTCACCGATTGTGTAACGCTGGCCAGCAAATTTTCCAAAGAAGCAATTTTGAGAGATGACGTTTGCAAAGTTCAGTGCGCATTTGCATTTCGAACTTATCCTGAAGCTAGTACAGACGACTCTCTTCTAAGTATCAGTAACGTGTAAGAATACTTTATGCAACTCAACTTTTGTACATAAATCAAAATGGAAAATGTATAATAGAACGTAATCGAAAATTGTTTTAGCTAAGCCGGATTTGAACTATTGGGGAAGCACTTTTCGATATATTTTATAACTGTAAAGATAATTGAATACCATGGCTTCGTTATGTTTTTAAAAAAAGTGGCTGAAACAAATCTAGGATTTATGGAACTTTTGAGGTGGGGGAAACGCCATTTTATTAATTTTTGCTACGCATTTTGCAGATGTTGTTTAATATGTACATAATTGTAAATGAACGAGCCGGTTAATTAATTGTTGGAGGCTCTGATAATCTTTCATTACTTGAAGCCCGACTTTTATAATTTTTGTGCAGCATGAATAATATTGTTTCATGCAGTGCCATATCAAACTTTTCCCAGAACAATTTACTGTACAAAATTTAACTTGTAAAATGGTAAAATATTTCGTAATTTTTAGATTGAATAGCTCAGTAATGAATGCACAAATAATTATAAAAAACTGGCTCTCAAGAAAGGTGCTTTGTGTATTTTGGGGGGTAAAATTCGGGGCATGCTTCTCTTTTCTAATTTTCTTACCTTAATTATATTAATTTTTAACTTCATTTATTTTGCTGAAAATTAACGGAATATGATCCTGTATTAGGGTCCTTTTGCAAATTAAAATTTTCTGTTGAAAGCCCAAACGGTCGTAGCACCAGATTACCTAGATCTTTCAATTTTGCTAAATGAATAATTCAAATTAATCAACGTATTTACAAATTTATTTAACCCAGTGTCTTACATAACATCTCAGTTTTCAATTTCTCATTTCTTTCATTAATCATTGAAGGAAGCCTCTGAAATAATTTTTATTAATAAAAATTGAGACCATAAAAAATAATCCGCATAGTAGCCTACCATGACAGCTTCAATCGCATTTGAATTTTTGGAATCAATTTCTAGAACTTTTTTATAATCCTCCAAAGCCTCGTCCAATTTTTCATCTTTCTCGTATAGCAAGGCTCTTCTCGATAGTGCTTTTAAATAATGAGGGTCAATTTCCAGTGACCTGCTGCAGTCTTCAATACCGTTTTTAGTTTTGTCCTAACAATTATAATATACATAAAAATCTTTAGTTTAGAACAAGTCTACGTTCAAATGGAAAATGATTTTACCATATATATAAAACACGCCGCTCTATTCGCGTATAACACAGCTCTATCTTGACTGAAAATGAGTGGACAAGATTTCAAAGCCAACGTGTATGTTTCAGCGGCCTTTGTATAATCTTTTAATTGAAAACTTTCGTTTCCATCTTTCTTCAAACGTTCAGCATTTAATTTTCTAGACTGTATATAATGGATAACTTAAAAATTAGGTTTTTAAAGTTACACTGCACTCTTGTTAACCTGAAGTTCTTCTTCGGACAAATTTTTATCACATTCTTTAATATAATCCTCATCAACATTCCATTCATCATGACTTTCAGGTGAATTATCTTGTACATCTTCTATTATTTGACGCGTTTCTGATTGAATGTCAGTCATATCAAAGTTTTTTGAAACATCCTCGCCACTTGGATTTAATAATTCCTTAGATTCCATCTTTAAAAATCACCTGTAGTTCTAAAATTTTAGAATACCCACCACCATAAACTGAAGCAAAAGAAGCGGAGAGTCGAAAAAACTAGTGAATTATGCAGAATTTATAAAGATAAAATTAAAATTAATTGATAATAAAATTATTACTGTCCAAAGTTGATATTTTAAACGACAACAGAGTCGTCTGGTGACGATGTCGAAAACTAAATGTATAATTATAAAAGCAGGATAATGATAATTATTTCGATATAAAAATTTTATTTTTGTTATATTTGGGTTTTATATGAATTTAACGCGTTCAATATCAAATTTTTGATAACTTTTAAAATAAATTAAAAAATATAAATAAATGTTACTTGAACTTGACACCAGAGGGAAGGTTGTGCCTGTGGCCCATAATTAGATCACCGCCATATTGAAACAAATTTTTAACAAAAATGTCGAATAATTTAAGTGGTCCGTCATATCGAAATCCAGGGCAAGGTGGACAATATTGTAAGTTGTGAATTCTTATTATGATCTAAATTGTGATTGTTAGATATGTAAAGCACGGGCGACACAATTAAATAATGAACGAGGAGTCACTAATCAGGTTTGCTTTTGAGGCTTATTGTTTACCTGCGTAGTGCTTTTGCCTTATTCATTATTACGCGTGCATTTATTTTTTCATACGTGTGTAATTATTTATTAAATTATTTTGTAGATAGTGATAATCGAAGAGGCAATGGGGGTGGTGGAGGAGGAGGAGGCTACGGTCAAGGAAGAGCTCGCCATGGTAATCACGGTTATGGGCGAAAAGACTGGAGGCGAGTGATTCATCAAGGAGACACTGCAGCTGAGGGTATTAATGCATAATACATGTACTGTACATTCTTTTAATGTTTTCTAATTTGTATTAATATTTATTTATAAAGTGGTAGCTATAATTATAAATCAAAAGTAGAAAATTTAATAACTTTTTTGCCTTTTAAAAAAATTAAAAATTGTCATTCTAGGAGCGAGGCCTCTTAGAGTGGATCTCGACGGAGATGTGATGATGGGAGACGATAATGATGGCGGCAGTAGAAGATAGTAAGTGGAACTATAACATTCACCAAAGATTTATTTTTTTGAATTCTTTTTGTTTTATTAATCAATTATTTGAAAATATTTAGCAATCCTTACAACCAAAGACGTAGACAGAATCGTGGCAAACAGCAGCGCGGAGGAGGTAGTTCAAGCAGTTACGGAGCCAGAAGCGGTAATTATAATAATGTACTGGGATTAAAATTTTACATTTTTATTTTAATATATGTTAACAGGGCGAGATAATTTGGCTAATAGACCAGATTCATGGGGCAAAGTGGTGGTAAGTTGTTAAAATGTATAATTACAGTATGTTCTAATTTGAATAAAATGTAATTTAATTTTTCTGAAAAGATTCCGTATGGAAAGAAACTAAACAAGGAAGTTTTAATGAAACTTCTTGCTGCTGGTTGCTCGCTGCCATTTGTGCCTTATAATGTAAACTTTTAATAATTTAATTTATACGTTTATCTCATTTTTTTTATTTTTTGGTTTTAGTTTCATTATGAAGGCAATGCTGCAATATTTTATTTGAAAGACATTTCGGTTGCTATTGAAATTAAAAAAATGAATGGGAAAAAAATTACTGACACTTTTACGGTTAGATTTTTATATTATTATTAATATTATTTGATTTCTTTATCTAACTTTAATAAAATGTTTATTAAATTTTAGTTAAGAACTACGATGCGATTCACAAACAAATTGCAAGTAGTTATGTCCGAAGACATTATAAAATTATTAAAAGTAAGTTTGAGTAATTTCTATTTAAAAATAAAAATTTTATTACCGGAATTTCATATTTAAAATAAACAGATATGTATAATGAAAAGATACATTCCTAACAACTGTGCTCTTGATCTTAGCAACTTTCATCAAGATCCTGGTAAGTCTTCGTGTTTCTGCTTTAAAAAATACAATTTGTTATTTCTGATTTTTATAGGTTTAATTAGCGACGGTCTTGTTCTTTACTTTACAATGGGTAATATTTTGACGGAAGTAATAAAGATTATTAACGAGATAATTCCTGAGGTTCGCATTTTTATTAATTGATTTTAAGTACCGGTAACAGAAATGCATAACCGTAAAATTTATTTTCCCTTTAGATAAAGTGCTTGGATTTGAGTGGCAACGAACTGCAAACTTTGGAGTTAATCACTAAAACTCGAGAGAAGATGTTTAATCTTCAAGTTTTACTTTTAAATAAAAATAAAGTGAGTTTAAAATTTTTTGGGTTGATAATAATTTTTATCTAATGTTTTGCAACCATTTCAGTTTGTAAAATTATCTGATCTTAACGTCCTTTCTGGATACCCTTTGGAGGAACTGAATTTAACAGATAATCCCGTTCTACGGTCAAATTCGAATTCGAAGGATCATCCTCAATACGTCGAGTAAGTATTTTAAAGCGATTATTTTAATTGAATGTATTATAATACACCAGTTAAATCTTGGAGAAAGAAGTTTAGCTAAACAATCACTAAAATGGGACTTTGTGGGGTGAAAAATCTAAAACGAATTTGGTGCTATTTATCAGCGTGTTATTAACTGTCAAATATTTAATTTATATATTGTAATTTCAATTGTCTCTAGTAGAACAGCTATTAATTTAGCCTAATTTTTAACTGCCTAAGGACTTTGAACAACGTCGTTTACCACAGAATCCGCTCTCAATTAACGAAAAGTAGCTTATTTTAAAAAAGAGGGACAACATCAAATATACCTGTTATCTTCAAATATATAATGTTATCTTCCAGTACTTACAGTAAGTACACTGTACTATACCAGTGTTTTTCATCCTTTGCAATAGTTTTCTGATAAAGAAAACTGCAACAGAAATATTGAAGCTCATTCAGAATGTGAATACATAATATGGCTATGTATTAAAAAGAAAAAAAAAATCAACGAATGGACTGCTGATTATTTAAAACAAATTGTTAGCTACTAAAATCGTTAATGGAGCTCGAGAGCATATTGACGTTCCGAAAAAAAGTTATGAAAACCAAAAAAAAAAAAAAAAAGTATAATACAGTATTCCTTTGTCACGATACCCTTGCATCTATAAATGGTTGAGTGGAACTGCAAAGGAAAATGGCTTACAAAAACTGCTCTACTTCAGATAATTTTTGATTTAAACGAAAGTATTGTTTTGTTATGTTAAAACGTAACAGTTTATTCTAACATGCTGGTAACATGCTGCTACCGGTAGTGATTCATATAATTATTGTTTAATTTGGGATTAATTAAATTAGGAAAATTATTTAATAGAACCGGTTGTTATACATGTTAATACATGATTACATAATACTTTGAATTTTAATCTTTGCAATCGTTCCTGGGGAAACTATCTCCATTACTTATTAGGACTCTTCGAAAACGCTTTCCAAATCTTCAAAAATTGGTAAGAATGAATTTTTGAGTTCTTGTACTAATTATTTTTCTAAATACGTTTTAAAATGTTAGGATGGAATTGTTTTGCCGCCACAAATTGGATTTGACGTTGAGAAACCAGTTAATTTACCTCCGTTTAAAGTAAAACTAATTTTTATGACCTTTTTTAATATACCGTAATCTAAAATTATTTTCGATTACATTGCTTCTAGGACAGTTACTTTGCTAACGAACAAGGCAAAGAGATAGCCATTAAATTCTTTGAACAGTGAGTTCTTAATTCTTTGTTAATGTTTAGTTTGTGTATACAAATCAGGCATTTGTTTTACAGATACTTGACCTTATACGATTCCACTCGGGAAGGTATTATAGACGCCTATCATGACAATGCTGTGTTTTCATTGGTTATGTTGAGAAATGACCAGTAAGTGAATGAATTAGATCGGCATTTTAAGATTTGTTTTTTTAAAAAATTATTAAATTTAGTCGCTCGGGACCCAGCTCAGTATATTTTCACAGTAGCCGTAATCTGTTGAGGATGACTGATTCAGGTATGGCCCAACTTCACTCGTTTGCAAATATGTAAATGATTTAAACTTTTTTCAATTAGATAAAAGAAATAAGCAATTATATCGAGGAAAATACGAAATAATGCGATGTTTAACTTCGCTTCCAAAGTCACAACACGATACCACATCAATATGCTTAGACGTAATTTCTTCAAATGTAAGTTATTTGAATTTTAAAAGTTTGAACTGCAAGTACTTATTTTTAAGTTTTATAGGAGAGGTTTACTTCAGTTTTTCTCAGTGGAGTATTTAAAGATTGTAAGTAATTTTTGTAAAACATTTTCTTTCAGAGATTATTTACTAATAACAGTTATTTGGTTTAGTTGAAAATCCCAAAAGTGAAGTTTTAAGAGCTTTTAGCAGAAGTTTCATTTTGGTTCCTTTTGGCCCTGGAGGGTAAATATAAACGAAACAGTATTCTTATAGTGATGACCTTTTAAAGTGAAAATCTATTTAGTTTTAAGATTGTTAACGATATGTTGTCAATTACGCATCCCAGCAACGAGCAAAGAAGTCAGGCCTTTAAAATAGCAGCACCCATTCCTACATCTGGCCCAGTACCATCGACATCGGCTCCAATTGACGATCTACTAATAAAACAGCAAATGGTGGAATCATTCTCAAAACAGTCGGGAATGATTCCGGAATGGTCAGTTAGATGTCTGGAAGAATGGCACTGGGATTTCAATAAAGCAGCACAGGCTTTTACCGAACTTAATGTAAACACAAATTTCCAAACCTAAACCTCTTAAAATAAGAAACAAAAATTTACTCAATATTTAATTTTTATTTTATTTTTTCCAGGCTAGTGGGGCCATACCGCGAGAAGCATTTGCACTTGTTAATGACGCCAAATTATAAATGGCTCATATGAAATATTATTTAACACAATCATTGTTGTATAAAGTTAAGAAGACCGACATTTTTAACACGAACATCATTTTTGATCCTTAAGATCTAATATTTAATATAAATAAAATATTTTTTATGTATCTTTTTAGTAATTTGCTCAGTGTGTGTAATAGACTCGATAATATAATGTTTTTGATCTCCATAGTGAGTAAGAGTTATCAAATTTTAAAAGATAAGCGCCCTGACCAGGATACGGATGACTTCCAGCATACACTTCTTCATGACAGTCTCTCCTATACACTGGGATAATAACAGTTTGGGGCAATTGATCTATTGCCGAGATTTTATCACTGTTCCCACCTTTTTCAACATCACCTTTTGCGAGGGCAGATACTATCACAAAGAAATCATCATGAATTTAAAAGCACTAAAAATTTTTTTTAAAACAATTGAGAATTATTACAGTACCTTCTTCCGCTTCATCATCATCTTCCTCTTCACTTTCACTGATGTGGACACTAACTTGAGTTCCTGGAGTTTTAGTCCATTCAAAGTAAACCCCGAAGCCAATATCATAGCTATCTGTGGCGAATTCCCAGTATAAACAAGTTCCATCATCGTGGGTAGGTACTCGAACCTTAAAAAATCAAGTTAATACACTGTAATTATCATTCTTTATTCTTGCTAAAATAACTATTCACCGTAACAGTTTCTCCGTGTCCAACTTTAATAATTGATTCCCCTCCTTCTTTTAAAATCGATGCTTTAAACTCAATTACATCTTTTCGAGTCCACATAGAAGCTGGTTTCACCGTTTGCATTAATTCTAGGAATAAATAATTAGGTAAATATTTTTTAAATTGTAGTTAATTTTAACAAGAAAAATAAATTTTGATTTGCCATTAGCTAGCTCATCTCCACTGGAACTGGCGTTACTGCTGCCATCGGAATTATCGGTATGGCGTTTGTTTTCATTTCGAGGATCGTCCTGCGATAGATTTGGATTCTGCTGAACATGTAAACTTTGAAGAGATTGCTGTTGTTGGTAAACTTGTTGCATATATTGTTGATAATGCTGTTCTTGAAGTTGTCTCATTAATATAGCTTGCTATAAAGTAAAATTAAAAAAATATTATAGTACCGGTAGTCCACAAATATAATTCACAGATGACGCTTCTAACCTGCTCTGGATTTCCTGGCAATTGTTGCTCGACGTATGCTTTAAACTGAAAGTAAGTTTGTTGATTTAATGCGTCCTGAATTTGTTGCCTATTTAAGATATTTTATATCATAAATAATGTATCAATGATTTCAATGCCGTTTATATAATTTGTATTTACTTTTGCAATTCAAGTCGACGTTGTTCGTGCTGTTCTCTTTGCAAAATTTCTTCTTCTAATCGGCGTTGTTCGCGCTCTTCTTCTTCACGTCTTAACTGCAGCTCTTTTTCCTTTCTGTAAACTATTTTAAAGCACACCCTAAACAAGCAATAAAAATCAATTTGTAAAATACCTCAGTCGATCTTTTTCTTCTAAATCTTTTTTATGGGCTTCAACGTAAGGCCGAAAAAGATTGCAAGATTTGTCCAAAATGTCAACATATTCCATTATCGCTACCTCTTTAGTCTTTTTATTCAAACTTTGCCAAGCTTGTCTACGTTGCACATATATTATTTAGTCAATTAGATAATTAAATAATAGATTATTTAATGAACCTTCTATCTCGCCCTATTACATCCAAATAGCCAACTGGAGGAGCGATATTGGGCTCAAATGGCCCTATACTGATTTGTTGGGTCCTTGCTACTAATTGCAACTTTTCGGGGTAACTAAGATGCAAAGCTTTTCCTTCTTTTTCTATAAATAATACAAATTCAACACCTGGTATATTTTCAACGAAAAAAAAAATCATACGTGTACCTTTATAAAATGTTGTTGCCAATTTGTATAAAATATCTAAAGTGAATCCCCATTTATCTTCAAAATCTTTCGTAACCTGTGCTTCAATATTGTCAGACATTTCTGTCTTTACCGGTTTCATCTCCTGCGGTAAGGAAAAATTATTGACAGAACCGTCATATCCATTCGTCACCACACAATCTGCTGCCATTTTGGATTCTGAACGATCGATCAACACGGATCAACCAAGGAGGATCACCACGATTATTTAATACCGTACTTTTGCAAATCAATGTTTTTTTAAAAAGAAAAAAAAAATAAATAATAATAAAACATTAATTAAAATTAAAATATTTTTTAAGCTGATTTTTTTTTAAAGTATAGCAGACTTATATTTTAATTGCCTTGTGATCTTTGACCTTTGAACCAAAGAGCAAAGAATGATCTTCGTTTGAATTTGTTTTGAAAGTTGTTATAAGAAAATATGAGTATTTCGAAGCAAGTAGTTTTATTAGCTTGTGGATCGTTTAATCCAGTAACAAATATGCATCTTCGAATGTTTGGTAATTATATAATTATATTGTTTGTAATTAATTAATCTTGATCAGAGATGACGTGCAATTGGGCCCGGTTTACCGCAGCTTCTGGAAAACGAAATTTCAACAGTGTAAATCAAAAATATTTTGGTTATTTTTAATATTAAATGAAAAATATGATATAACTTGGTGATTTTGCGCTCAATGCATGTAGGCTATATAATAATAGCCTAGTAGCTTAATATTTTTTTTGTAACTGAAGTTGGCCTCCATGACTTTATTTATTTTTTAGAGTTAGCTAGGGATTATCTTCGTGGAATTGGAACTAAGGTCGTTAGTGGAATCATTTCTCCTGTTCACGATGCTTATGGAAAAAAAGTAAATTGCATCGATTTATTAAATCCGGTATTGTAGGTTCCTGTCGGCAGACTTTCATTATTCTGTATTTTAACTAGGGTTTAATTTCATCTGATCATCGGTATGCTATGCTAGAAAGAGCTGTCGAGACCTCAAATTGGATAACGTAATTGTTTTTTTAATTTTATAAAGTTGTTTTTTAATTGGTAAATATTGTAATTAAAGAGTTGATCGATGGGAAAGTTTGCAACAGGGTTGGACGCCAACTCGCAAAGTATTGGAATATTATCAAGCTGATATTGAAGCGAAACATTCCGATATTGAAAACAGTCCTCGAGTAAAATTACTTATTGGAGCTGATGTATTGGAATCATTTGCAGTGCCCAATTTATGGCAACCAGAAGATGTGAGATACTGTAATTATTTTCTATAAAATTTGACAGCTAATAAATTTAATTTTCCAGATTGAAAGTATAGTTAAAAATAACGGTTTGGTAGTCATCACAAGAGCAGGATCGAATCCTTTACAGTTTATTGAAAAATCAGAAATACTAACTAAATATAAAGTAACTGACTTTATATAACTTAAAATTTTGTTTATTTAGTTTTGATGTATTTTCTAATATTTTAGTCTAACATTCACGTGGTTTTTGATTGGATTGTTAACGAAATTACAGCCACATCCATTAGGTATGAAAATATTTTATTAAATATTTATGTTAAATTAAAAATAACTAAAGTTTTCTTTTTTTTATAAAGACGAGCCTTAAGTGAAAATAAAAGTGTTAAGTATTTATTACAAGACGCTGTTATTAATTATATTTGCACACATGGATTGTACGAAGTGAGCAAAGGAACGTAATGAAAAGTTTTCTCTCCCTCGCAGACATTCATGGTAAGTTTATTTTTTAAAATTTCACTTATTAATGATTATGTACTTTTTTTTACTAGTTGTTCACTTATTTTATACAGTTTGATAGCTGCAGTTTTATTAGCGCATAGAGCGTGTTCGGAAGAAATTTTGCAATCCACGAAATATTTTCCTGTGATACCGTCAACTTCTTCAGAAACCGCCAAATATATAGATGTCTGGGCACCTTCTTCAACGTCCTAATGCAAGATTTAAAAAAGTTTGTCACTTAGAAGTTCAGAACAAGATTACGCTACTACCTTGTAGATATATTGTAGCATCCACTTAAAAATCCAAAGAATATGTTTAGGAAGACGTCGGAATATATTTGTGTTGACTACTCCTGGATGTAAAGAGTTGCTGGTTACTCCTGAAACGTCAATTTAAGAGTAAAAATATGTGCCGCGTACGCGATACTGTATTAGTTTTTAACTTTTACCTGCATCTAATAACTTTTCAGCTAAATGTTTGCTGAAAATATTTAAAGCCAATTTGGAATTATTATAAGCGCCGATTATAGAGTAACGGTTGTTCTCAATATCTTCGAAAGCAAGTTTTCCGTAATGATGTAAACATGAAGATACGTGAATAATTCGACTCGGTGCAGATTTTTTCAGTATATCTGAAACATTGGACAACAACATCGTTAATATAAACTTAGTTGAATCTAAACCGGTAGCTTTATTGTTGAAAATGACAACCAAGTAGTAAATGTGTCAAAAGAAACGGGCCCAAGTAGTTGATCGCGAAAGTTAATTCGATTCCATCTTCGGTTAACTTTTTAGTGTTCATTCCTAAAATTTAAAGGTGTTATATATTACCTTCTTACAAGTTTTATTTTGGATACCTGAAATTGCGGCGTTGTTTATTAACACATCAAGCCTCGTCTCTTCGCGATTGATTTCTTCAGCAAATGTTCGAATCGAAGATTGTTTCGACAGATCCAGATGCTTAAAACATACGTGATTGTTTCCCGTTTTTTGTGTGATTTCTTCGGCGGTTTTCGACCCTTCTTGACTGTTCCTGCATGCTAATATTACCCTGGCACCTCGTTTGGCTAGATCTAAAGCTGTGGCCTTGCCGATACCTTTCGAATGCAAAGATATTATCACCCAGTTATACAGTAAGATTTTTTTTTAATATAATTAATTTTAATTAAATTTCCTATCGCTTTTCATTAACATTGAAAAACTGAATTTTTATGTACAATGTACAGTATAATTATTATAGCCTACTTTTAGCTTTATTTATAAGTACTTAAATCACCGTAGGTATTTAAACAATTACTAATTTAATCGCATTTTAATGCTACATGTAAATTTACACGATCACAAATTCTAGAATATAATATATTATATAACAGTAATACTTAGCTTATAATTTTATTTAAAACATAGGATCTATAATTAAAATGGTTGGCGCTGCTTTGGCAAATAAATTATTTGACCAGCATTTTAAAATCTAAAGATATCATAATTTAGTTTATTGTTATATTTATTTTAGTCTACGAAAGTAATTATATACCGTACTCGTAGATGTAGGATCATGTTCGACCATGCAAACGGTTCCATACATTACAAGGAACCGTTTGCATGGTTGAAGGCTACCTAGCCTATAACAGCTGAGCGGTAATTTTAACGACACAAAACAAAAATAATATATAGTGACCTGAATTTGCTCCAGTTATAATTATTGTTTTCCCATTCATTTGTCGATTGCTATTGCATCGTCCTGTTGATATTTTATACCATATTTTAAATATAATGAAAGCGACGGCAGTAGTAGTTATAAAGTAAACTCCTAGCGACATGTTTGCGTGTCAGCTGTTTCCACTGATATGGGGTTGAATGGGTAGGATTGCCATTCAAATCTTAAACAACTTCTTTTTTATATACAGTATTAGGCATTATTAATTACTAGAGGCTATTTTATAGCTTGTAATATTTATCGTAAGCGGTGCATCGATGATGTTTATTTAACCTTGACAATTCAATTTTTTTGTAATGCCGTTGCCTCGTTGACTCGCGGACCGTTCATATAATTCGTCTGCCCCAGAATATCCCTTGTTTCCATTTCCGGGGATAATACAGGACCATAATACCTCTTCTTCTAGTCGTTTTGCCATTAAAACTTGATTTTTAAAACTGAAACGCGCATGTATCTAATTATAATGTTATTTAAAATAATGATTTTTTTAAATATAAAATATTAAACTGTGTTACCGGTATATTGTGTTATAAAATGCAAAAAAAAAACTTGCTGGGGTTTTAAGTCGTGGAACCACTTTGATCTTTCCTCTTTTGACTGAAATCACTTGCAGTCTTGCAGAATCTGGTTTTAGCAAACGTAATTCTACTGAAAACTTGCGACAATGATTATCAAAAAAAAAAAACATTTGCTTCTCTTTTTTTAATAATTTGGTTTTACTGGGGAAACGACTTATGAGAAAATGGATCTAGTTTCACCGAACCTTTTGCGTTTGCACCATTAATTGAAACCTAATTCAAATGATTTTTTTAAAAATTATAAATTATAATTTTTTTTAAAGTAGGCTTACTGTAATTTGTTAAAAATTTGAATACTGGTATTGTGTTTTTTTTTTTTTTTTGAATGGAGTCTCTTTTAAAGGATAATGCTTCTTTATTGTTATTGTTGTACGTAGCCATTGATTTTTTTAAGAATGCCGATTTAAATATGGCTTTTTATTATGTTTACCCATTTTAAACATAATGAAAGTATTGTAATAATTCGGTCTTAAATAACCATTGATGTTATTTTAAAAGAATAATTAGGCAGCATCATCGGTGTTTAATCCTCGAAGTACCGTAATTAAACATAGGGCGTTCTTTTAATAATTTGCTTATTTTGCTAATTAAAGATCTGCAACCTATTAATTTTAATCTATCAATTTGGACTTAATTGATGAATTTTCGATGTTGATGTGGACATCGCGTTGAGAAGTTGGCAATTGATTTATACTAGGCATGCAATAACTCAACGGTAGCCATGAGATTGTGTTGGCAACGGATATTCTGCTTAACATAACGTCGGATTGACGTGTTTTTGCTCCTCCTACTCCTCCGTTCATTAAAGTATCCACAATACTTTTTAAGTGGGAATTTTGTTCTCTGACGCGCACAAGCATCAGCAAATTATGCGAAAGAAACATTGGAAGAAATCACTTTATGACCAAAAGTAAGTTTCTTTTATAATATAAAAATAGATTAAAAACTAAAAAAAAAAAAGAAAGTTTTAACTGTTTTGGGTTTTTTTTTTTTAATTTATTGTCGTCAACAGGCACTTGGAGTTGTTTGAAATAATATTTATTTCCTGATAGTTTTGAAAACTATTGTTAAAAAGATGCACTGCACCGTAGTATATAATATATTTTTTAACGTTTCATGAGCAAATAAAAAGTTTCTTTTAACTATAATTAATAGCTGGACCAAATA
>JAQGAZ010000516.1:0-57533 GCA_034692225.1 Polydesmus complanatus | reverse complement strand
ACCACTATGACACCTGCTACCACCACTATGACACCTGCTACCACCACTATGACACCTGCTACCACCACTATGACACCATCTACTACTACTATGACACCATCTACAACTACTAGGACACCTGCTACCACCACTATGACACCTGCTACCACCACTATGACACCTGCTACCACCACTACGACACCTGCTACCACCACTATGACACCTGCTACCACCACTATGACACCTGCTACTACCACTATGACCCCATCTACTACCACTATGACACCTGCTACTACCACTATGACCCCATCTACTACCACTATGACACCTGCTACTACCACTATGACACCTGCTACCACCACTGTGACACCTACTACCACTATGACACCTGCTACCGCCACTATGACCTCTATACCTGCTGCTCAATCTGGAAATTACAACCTTTTAAACAACTTATTAAACTCTGTTGCAAATCTTCTTGGTTCTTTAGGTTAGGATTATTTAAAAAAATATATTATACAGTTGTAGCTTTCATGGGACCATAATGAAATCAAAAATTAAACAAACATGCAAATCAAGAATTAAATAAGCATAAGGACAAATTACATAACTAAAATAAAATTTTTATTTAAATAATTACATCTACCTAATGTTAATTTATAAATAACAAAATAAATTAGCAAGTAAAAGAATATTGGGCAAACTTATGCACAAAACTATTTTACAAATTTATGTAAACCATTTCATAACTCAAAAAATGAATTAAAATATCAATTAAAAATAAAATTATTACTGCATACTAGAATGTATACACCCATACCTTGATATACGGCGTTTTGCTATAACGGCTTTTATTATTGACGACACTGTTTCGATTATGGCCCAAAATACCATGATATATGGCCAAAAAAATTTAAAAATGAAAATAATTGAGATTAAGGGTGCATATTACATGTATTAAAAAATGCAACTACTTAGTCTTATGGCAAAAGAAATGAAGTCCACCCCACTTCTCCCCACTTTCATATGGGGAGTGCGTTAAAAAGTAATAATGATGTAAAACATAATTATATAACAAACAATATACAGTAGTACATGTAATCAAGTCAAATTTGCATTGACAAACATGTGCTAAATAATCTAAACCCCATACTAAAAAGAGACAAAATAAACTAGCGTGAATAAACACTAGTATTACGGTAGGCTATATTTCTTTAAAACCATTAAGTAATTTTATTTTATTTAATCTTAGTTTTATTACAGTATGTATATTGTTCTAGGTTAAATCGCGTAAATAATTTACAGCTACACTAATCTATGATATATACGAAATGGAAAAATAGTTTCTGAATCTTACACTATATATCGTTAAATTTGGAATACATTATGCATACAGTACCGGTATTTAAATAGGTTTTATCATATTAAGCGTTTTATTCATTATAAAATTATTCACCTAATTATAAAATAATTGGATAATCATTTGAAGCGAGATCAAACTAATTTTGATTTGAATAAAACTTGTGTCAAACAGAATTAATTACAGTATAGGTCAATCGTCAACACATTGCGCATATTAAACTCTTAAACTTGTTTATATCGTTACAAACAAAAAAAAAATAGGAAAACGTTAACTTTTAATTTATCTTTAAATCGAGAAAAATTTTTTGGGAACTATTATAACGATGATCAAAAACTGGCCACGCGAATTAATATCAAGCAAAATGCCAATTTTAATTCATAAAGTTACTGTATAAATGAAAAAGCTATTTCAATTTTTTTACATTTTGCACTACCGTAGTACAGTATTGTAAAACATCGTAAAAAGTTATAACTTTACTTTCACAATCGAAACTGTAACGCGCACATAAGTTCTACCAATCTCTTTCAAATAATTAATAAAAATAAGATCTTACTTTATTTCCTTAAAGTGCTTGTTCGAGTAAATTTCGCGATCGTTGTTTAGTCGTTTTTCGATCCAACACTTTTTACTGTCCATAAACCGATACGATAGCGGAACCACAATAACACTAAATCTTTGCCCATTTGTAACCAACTCCAAAACGGCACAACTTTCGAACCTATAATTCAAAACGTTCAATTTTTTGTGTTACAACATAACATTATGTTAAAACTAATACATGTAGCCTACTTGCCTTCAATTTCCATCCATTTTACGGCGACTTCTTTTACATTAATTTTTAGATTTTCAGCGATATAAAGTAATTCAACGTCAAAAGCCCTAAAAAGCAGATAAGGCCATACTTTAGTATATCCGTAATAATAAATTATTTGGCGAAAAATAACAGCAGATGTTAAAGCTACGGTTAAATGAACTTATTCTTATGTAAATTAGGCTACATTAAATTAGAGCATAAAATACATACTCTAATACTGTATGCACAAACGAACTGCGCAATTACTAATACAGTACATGTACAGTAGTAACTGTGCTACGTCAGCGCCTCTAGTTCCACAGAACCATTGGCGCCTTTTTTAAATACGTAGGACGTTAGGCGCATACGTTTTTTAAAAAAGAGCTACATTGAACTTGTCTTTGAAAACATTTAAAAACATGTAAAAACTTTGAAAACGTGTACTTTACCTGTAGTTAAAATTATTGTGTTACCATCTGGTAAAAATTTGGTTTCACTGAACTGTATTTAGAAAGGCAAGATAATATCAATCTGTCATTGATATCAACATACCATAATACAAGTAACATTCAGTTTGTCATCGACACATAAAACAATTAGAATTGTTATACAGTATTAATATTATTACCATCGTGTAATGTGAAGATTAGAGAAACAAACTCGCGCCGCATTTCTCGTGAGTAGTTTGAATCCGCATTGTGTATCCTTTACACTTCGAACACAAAATAACCAAACTAGAGCGTGAAAACCTTTCATTAAAACAGTACGAAAGAATGAACGACTTGCGATAGCTTCTTCTTCCAAATGAGCTCTTGAGCCTACGACCACAGCCAGTGCTTGCTTTAAAAATAAATTCACAATAAATACTAATAAAAAGAAGTCCGTTGGAATAATATTAGAGAGGAAAATAAATTAAACCTCTGGGTCTTCATTTTTGATGCTTTTTTCTAAACATTCTTCTAGTTTATTTAAGTCGGAAAACTTTGTAGCTCCATCTGCGTCCGCAAATAACAACAAACGACCTCTACTTCTCATCATTCCCTATACGATTAACAATTCAATATTATATTTCAATAATAACTAATGACGGCAAAAATAAATTATTTATACCATTTTAACTGCTCCTCCTTTGCCCCGATTTTTAAATAATGTTAGCACTCGAATCTTTTCCGTGCCATATTTTTGAGCATATTCCAAACCAACGGAAGATGTTTTATCAGAACTTCCATCATCAGTCAAAATAATTTCGTAATTAAAATTTGCATCCTTCTCCTAAAAATATATACATATTATACTATATTAATTATTGAAAGCTTTAAATGGAAATAGAACTTTTAAAATTGAAACATTCAACAAACCGTGAATGCTTGACTCAACTCACTTTCCGGCTTTCTAAATACTCGATACATTCGTTAAGCATAGGAGGAACTATTAAGTCAGCATCCAATTAATATGATTAATATAAATAATTAAAAAAAAATAAAAAATTACGTCGCTGTTCTTCATTATAAGCCGGAACAATTACTGACAGACTTAATGAAGCCTCACTCTTGATGTCTGGGAATTTACTGCTACTTCCATCTGAAGGATTCTTGTACACTTTTTCACTTTCATACACCTCTGTATCTGGATCACGTTTTGTGGTAAGAATAACGAAAACGGTTCCGATCTGTTAAATTATAATTTTAAATAACTTTTTAAGTTGGCGACATTCTAAGCTGATCCGACGTATACTTACGATTAATATAACTGCAGCTAATATTAATAACGGAGTAAGACAGCACAATGAAAAGATCGCCATTTACTATCTTAATTTATAATACTGTGTTAAAAATTAAATTTTCCTCGAAGATTATAAATAAATAAAAACGATTTTCTTCATTATTATGAAATTGCATCAAATGTCAACGTGGAAATTTCATTGAAGACAACTACATACTTCTGCGCATGCGCAAATATGTTTGCGCAAAATTCAAAACCAAACCAGTAATTGGTTTGGTTTTGCAGTATAACATCAGTATTGTTATACAGCAGAACGAGTATCAAAGAAATATTTTAGCATAGCATTTCGTCAATTAAAAAAAGAAACATTTTATAGAAAACATCAAATAGGACGCGTCAAAAACTCCATAAAAATTTCACAGAATTTTCATATAGCAAACAATTTCTCAAAAGTAACAATTTGAACTTAGAACAGAATTACAATTAAATTTTTTTTTTGTTTTAAATTATTTTGATAGCATTAAAGAATCACTTAACGATGAACTTCCTGCATTTGAAGCTGAGGGCGTTTCACCATTGTCTAATTGTTTCAGTAAACGAAATAGTGCGGCTGCTTCTCGGATTCTGCTAAACTCTATACAGAAAGCTTGAACTTCCAAAAATAATTCCTGTAAATAAATAAAATAGTTAATACTATTTTCCAATAGGTCGCAAACAAAAAAAGAATTAAAATACCTGAACATTTATTATTTTATTCCGAATGAGAGATTGAAGGAAGACGCAAACTAAGCGAACCAGGCGGTTTTGCATATATTTGTCTTTGATAGTCTCGCACGTTGAAATGCAGTTGGAAATATATAAATGAACAAATTCCGTAGGTAAATCAACAGCCTAATTAAAAACATTGTTGAAATTAAAGAATTCTAAATTCCAAATAAAATAGTTTACAGTTGTGAGCCTGTTAACAACTTCCATTGAATGCAGAGACATTTCCATATTAACCAAAATTGAGAAGTATCTGTAAAACAGAGAAAATTAAAATGACAATATTTACCACAGTTTACCGAAATAAAATTACTCTGTTATTTGACTTGATTGCATCAACTTCAATAGAACTTGAATGGCCACTAAAGGATTATTCTCCACCAAATCCGGCAACTGATTAATGAAAATAATATCAATTTAATTATAGTCTATTTTTTTAAATAAAATAACCTATTGTTTAACCTTTGCTGGCGTAAGACCAATGTGATAAACTAATTTTTGATCTTTATTTAGTTCATTTAGCAATTGCTGTTGTTGAGTAGGATTTAAAGCTCCTCGAAATGCTTTTGCCATTAAACGTTTCGCCTCAGCACCAGCGGAATTACTTACGCACATAGTGCTATCCCATGCGATCCTATGCTTTGTTGGTTCTGTAAAATTTATCCACACTAGTTCATCATCGCAAGCGTGCAGTGGAGGAGCTAAGCGAATCATTTCAGGTCGATAACATTGTTCCATGGGTGGAGTAGAGCCAGTTAGCAAAGTTTCCGCTATTTTACGAATTGGATTACCTTCAACAGGTTGCATTCTAAAAATAAAACATTTAACTGTTCTACAGAAAACAATTAATTAAAGGTATCAATACCCTAAAATACTGGGTTTAGTGTCAGGATCTGGTAAAACAACAGGTATTCCTGTTTTACTAGTGTGAGGTAGCTCGGATTGCTTTTCCGTTAACTCAATTTGTAACCAGCTAATATCATGATTCTACACAAAAAAATCTCAGTTAATTAAGTTATATTTAAAAAATTAACAAAATATCTACCGTTATGTCAGTTATTTCCATTGAAAGAATTTGTCGAGCGGTTTTCTTCAGCAGCTAAATTGTTTTTTAAAAAAAAAAAAAAATCAAAAAAATATTTGACTTTGATATCGGTATTAAATTTAATTATTATACTTCTTTTGCCGTTCCAACCAGCAGGTGCCACAAGAAATCTTTTTCGGCAATTGTAAGTTTTGGTAATTGTCCTGCGAATTCCAATTTTTTACCACCAACTTTCAAATTTTCTTCAGTGTGGCTCTGTGCGTGAGAAACAAGTATGGGAATAATTTAGAATTTTTGCTTAATATTTTTAAATAAAAAAAACCTTACTAAAAATCGCACAAATACATGAGCAAACGGGTTACTTGATACTGAATCCATTTTATACATGTCATGTAAGAGAAACATAGCTACCAGCCTCTGGCTCGTGTTTGGCAACAAGTCAGGTTGCTGCAGCAAAACCACCTACAATATGAAGTAAAAGTTACTCAAATAATCACAAAACATAAAAGTTATAAATAAAATCAATTACCATCGCACATCCATATTTAAAGATATCCTGTTTACTCACAGAATGATGGAAAGTGTTTGAGATATTTTCCAAGGACACATTTTCAGTGGTTTCTTCTCCCAAAACCCTAAACAAGTAAAAATATAATAATTAATTAAATAATCTTAAGGTCAAGTGGTATTTAATACGGAACAACATTCAATGTCCTTCAAATTAAACTCTTAAATTCAAACAAGCACTCATATTGCAATAATTTTTAAAAACCGAATAAAACCGGCTTCAGTTCTTGTTCATATTATAAATATTCGCTTGAAAACCACTACAGCAGCATTGTTAACGCTTAAAAAAAGATGGCTTCGGAATACGGGGAAAATTTTAAAAATAAAGTAGTTTTGGTCTCAGGTGCAGCTTCAGGTATAGGAGCTGCCACCGCTACCGAATTTGCTCGTCACGGAGCTGATTTGGCTCTCACGGATATTGATTCAAAGGGATTAGACAAAATGGTTGAAAAAATCCGCGCCATCTCGCAAGTTAATATAAGCACAGAAGTTGGAGATTTAAGAAACGTAACCTTTCGAGAAAAATTTGTGGCAAACGCAATCGCTAAACATGGGAAAATTGATATTCTGGTAAGACTGTATTAATATAATATCTCAAGTTAATTACTTTTAAAAATTATTATAGATCAACACTGCCGGAATTACGGATAAAGATAGCGCGAGTGATGCCAAATTAGAAGTATATGACCGAATTATGGATATAAACCTTAGGTTTTTCAACAAAAAAACTATTCGCAAGCATTATTATTTGTACAAACTAATTTTTTTTTTAAATAAATGATAGAGTTCCTTATCATTTGAGCTCATTGTGCATCCCTTATTTGAAAAAATCTCGAGGAGGAAGCATTTTGAATATATCCAGTACAGTCACCAAATTTGTGGTACATTAATTAAAATTATGTTTAAATATTCATAACTTTTTTAAAAAATAAATGTAAATTAGTCATTAGGGGAGTTATCGTATTCGATGTCAAAAGCCGGGATTGAACAGCTCACCAAACACCAAGCAGTTGGTAAACATCATAATAAAACAAATAAAATGCTTTGAAAAAAAAAACCTGCTTAAGAAAACTTTAATTCCTTCGTTTAGAATTAGCACCTTTTGGAGTGCGATCTAATTGCCTCAAGTAAAATAAATTCACTTTTAAAAATTATTAATTTGCTAGTTAAAACCATGCTTGTTTAGTCCTGGAGTAGTCCTTACGAATATCCATCACGCTGACCGGGAAACAGAAATAGAAAAGGTTTCAATTTTTAAGTAATTTTTACTAGAAAAATGTATAATTTCTTTTTTTTTTTTGGTAATTGCAGTACACGAAAGTACATCTAATGAATCGCTGCGCCGAACCTGAAGAAATTGCAAATTTAATTTTATACGTCAGTTCCGATAAAGGTTTCCATTTCACCGGCTCCTCTATAACAATGGACGGTGGTTTGATTCTTAAAAAACAAGCTTCATAAAAATAATGATGTTTTTATAGAATTATTATAAAATCATAGATTAATTATTAGCTCTCTGGTTACAGTACTACGTTAGAATGTTATTGGACAGGTTATTCTGTCAATTATAGTAGTAAAAATTAATGCACACCAAAAATGTTTCTTAATAAACAATCAAAAGTTGTAAAAAAAAAAGTTAACTTAATTTTCAGTTTTTAATTATAATTTCAAAACAAAAAAGTAACTTGTAAAATAATAGCAACAACGTTTGCGCGCATCAACTTTCACGACTACTTAATTCAATTAATAGTTACTGTATGTATCATCGAAAAGATTTGTATTATTAACCATAATACCTTTAAAAATACTTACATTAACAAATTAGCTAATTCCTTTGCAGTTAAAGCCATGATTTTCTTTTAAATTTACGACAAAGTTTAACCTAAATTTCATTTTACAAACCAGAAAACCAGAAGTAACCTTCTGCTCAAAATGCTATGTAATGACGTAGTACGTACTTCCGATGTCATAAGGCGAAAAGAATTGCCTTCAAAATTTCCAAAAACACTATAAAATCACTACAAAAAAACCCACGGTAAAAGGGGTCACTAAAAGAGGTGCAGGGTTATTCCTTTGTCGTGAGCCTCTTTGTAGTGACGTTATTTGGAAAAAGTGAATTTGAAGATTTCGACGACCAAAAGCAATTCCTTTGCGCATAAAGTATTGCGCATAATAAAGTTTTTTTTTTTTTTTTGAAGTCTGGTCGTTTTTAGTCAAAGCAAAGTTAAAAGTAAGTTTAAAAATAAATTTTCTTATAATTTATTACTATAATTATTTAATTCTTATTTAACTTATGCATTACACGATTAGCCTACACATCGACATTATTTTACATTCATATTTATTTCAATTTTACAAGCAAGATAAAATTCAAGGTAATCCGTATAAGAGTAGGCTAATTGATAAAAGTCAGTTTAAGAATTTTCGAATGGAGATACAATACGTCCAACGAAAAAAATCATGTCGGTGGTTTTATCATAGATGAGAAAAATAAATGGGCGATCAACAACGAATTTTTGTGGCAGGGACAACATAGTGATTTTAAACACAGTAGCAGCTGCGGCTTCGGTCCCTTGTTCATTGATGCTAATCAAAGCCTGATGGGCAATTTCGATGTCTTCATTTGTCTCAAAATGATCAATTGAAGCATATTTATTTTTTTCGAATAAACTTTTAATTGCTTCGTTAATTGTATCGTGTTCTAATTTAAATTTTGGAACCGAAATCATTAAATCTATTTTATTCATGGAACTTTTCAAAGCTTTAAAATTTTCGGGTGTTAATTTGTTTTCCAATGCGGATAAACCCTCGATTTCGTTGGGCAAAATAATATACATGGTCATTCTGTTACCCACATAATCCATTGCCAACATTTGGCAATTTAATTGATCGTTTTTCGAATAAAAATAATAATCTCGATTGCTCATCATGTTCACCTGTGTTTTATGATTGAGGTTGAAATGAAAGTACGTTTTATACGCTAATCCGGAATTGAACGTAATTGCCCATTTAGCTTTGAAATATAAAGCGTTGATGAAAAGTAATTTAGTTGTGTTTGAAAAGCTTTTTGGATTAACTAAATTAGTGATTTTATCCCCGGTTTGCTTAGTCACCCATCGATTGGCCTTTGAAGCCACCTTTTGGGGATTAATTTTGCTGAAATTTAAAGGGATGGCTCTAGAACGATAGAACTTGCGAGTGGCGGTCAAGAGAGCGGGTGATGCTGGCTTATGCTGTGAGTTGATGTACACTCGATTGGCCATTTTTAAAAGCCAATCGTCATTTTCCGATGAGCACATAGATTTGATGATGCTAGCAAAAGCTTTGTTCATTGAATCGGCGTTAGTAAAATTGTTTAATTTTAAAAACGATTTTAACGCTTTTCCAATTGGTAATAAGCTGCTGTTTTGGTCTGATAAAAACATTGCCCCAGCTATACTCAAACTCAACGGAGAGAATACCCAATTGCCGTTTTCTTTTTCAGCGGCTTCCTGAAATATGTTTGACATAAAATACAAAATAATTATGATAAAATAGTTTAGCCTACATGCTATAAAAAAAGCTAAATTTTCAAAAAAAATATTCACACACTATTCATAAATAATTTTTTTTAACATCTTTATACATTTTTAAAATAAATAAAAGTAATAAATCAGGATTATAAGAACCTTATAATTATTAATAATTAGTTGGCAGTTAATTAAGTATTTGTTCTTGCTTTTAAATGTCGATTAACTTAATGTTTTTACAATTTACGATCGTAATTTAGAATTAAATTTTCAGCTTAATAAACTTCTAATTAAAATTACAGTACTAAAAAATGTATCATAAAAATTAGTATTTAAATATTTTTACCTTATAAAGTTGTAATGTAAACTGCATTTGTGCATCAGATAATTTTGCCACCAGTTTTGCATTTTGAATTGGAAGTTTGCATTTACTTTTTTCCGCACCAACAAAATAAAATCCTAAAACAATTGAAACTTATTTTAAAATTCTTTTATTATTAAGATCTTTGAAAAACAAAAACTACCAAAAATGAAGAAAAGAAGAATTATTATTGTAAAATTAGCCATGGCTGCTTTTCAATATTATGAGCTGTTTTGAATGAGTAATATTGTTGATCCCCTTCTTTGATCAAGACTTTGTAATTTGTTGTCTCAAACATGATAATTTACAATTACTCAAAAAAATAAAATAGACTAGTCCTCGAGATAATTAATGGCCATTTTTTAATGACAAACAATTTTGTACATTAAAAGCGGTTAAAACAGACGAAGATAAATTATTACACAGTACATGCATTATTTGGAGCAAGTTAGGGTTGGGCAATTGATTATGACATTTTTGTCTTTCACTTTTTATGCATTGCAGATGCCAGTACAGCAGAAGTTGCGAAAAAAGAAGTTTCTTATACTGTATTAGAATAATTATATTAACCCAATTAAAAGAGGAAAATGAAAACGGAGCTACAATAAGTCAGCCTTGAACTGACAATTATTAATACTGTACATGTAACTTATAATTAAATAACCATTTTAAAGTGATTTTTAAACATATTCGTTACATCGTAAATAATATCGCGACAATAATATTATTGTCTAAATTTATTACGCAACCGAAAAAATAAATTATCAGCTGTTTTAATTTATTACGTCTGTTATGAATAGAGCGGCTAATTTAATTAACAGAATACAGCATTGTCTATACCGTTTAAAAATAATAATCTTCAGTTTATTTTAAATGCATGTACTGTACAATATCATAAAATAATTTTTTTTATTGATAAAACATTTATTATTTGAAAAGCAAGGCTAAATTTAGTATGTATGAAAACAAAAAAATGTACTACTGGTATCGAAATTAATAAATTACTAATGTAAAAAAAAAACTTTGTCTGTAGATAAAAAGTAATGAGATTATAATATATTATTGTACACAAATTTAATTAATGCATTTTTTAATATTTATTGCACGAATTTGTATTATTAATTGCTTTAAATTAATTATGTACATGTACATAATTAACGGTTTTCTTGTTTTCTACAGTTTTTATTCCAAAATAAAGATACTGTATCAAATTAAATAATTTATTGATCCAAGATCGTAATTTCAAAATAGAAAAAAACTTTTATTTAAAAATTCATGTCATTAATATTATTGATATTTAAATTGATGGATCATTGACATTTCCCATAAATAAGACCATGTTGGTTAGTGTATCATAGATAACAAAAATAAAAGGGTGATCAGCCTTAAATTTTTTAGATAGATCTCGAGATCCAGATCGAGTAACAAGGGTGACAGCCGTAACGGCAGCAGCCGTGGTCCCTTTTTCATCAACTGCAACAAAGGCTTGGTGCAGCACCTGAGACACGTATAAACTTTGTTGGGAGTTGGTCATTCTCGAAAAATTGGCTTGAGATTCATCGAACATATCGACCATGCGTAGTCCTTTTAATATATCTTGCAGTTGTTGTTTAAAGTTGATCTTGAATTTAGGCAAGCTTACCTCAACAGCTTCCTCTTTCAATTGTTTTCTCATTAAATTGAAGGCGCTTGAAGTAAGAGATTGTTTGATTCGCAATAGCCCGTTATCTTCATTGGGAAGAATGACATAAAGGACTAATCGGTCTCCCGCATAATTCAATTGTAACATTTTACAAGCCAACTGTTGGTTTTCGGTATAATTCAAGGTGCTGGTCATGTGCATCATTGGGACTTTTAACACTGAAAATAGGTTAACTGGAAAGAATTCTTCAAGAAAAGTCGACTTAACTTCAAACTGTTTTTGAAAAGTTCCCTTGAAATAAATGGCGTTAATAATGACAGCAATGGTTAATGGGTCCAAACTTCCCGGTGGAAATAAATCTCTGATGTTGTTGTTTGTCTGTTTCTCCACCCATCGATTGATTTCAAGTGCTACTCCATTGCTATTGCTTAAGAAGTCCACATTTTGAGCGTCAGCTTGGAAACTATTGAGTAGAATAGATTTGTAAGAGGAGAGGATAGGAAAAGCGTTTTGCACGTAGATTTTGTTAGCAGTAGTAAGAGTGTAGTTGGAATTAGAACAGATGGAATCGAGTACAGCTGAATACGCCCGATTTATATTTTGGTCAGTGGACAATTGGTTGAGCATCAAGCCATCCTTCATTTGAGTCAACGTCCTGCCTCCAGCTCCCATGGCTGTCATCGCCAGTGCCACACTTATACTAAAAGGCGAAATGAAAACGTTCTTATCTGTAGGCAAAGTCTGAAATTAACATTAATTAAATTTTATTAGTTATGGATTTTAAACAAAAAATAAAATAATTTTAAATTCACCTTGTAAAGGTTAAAAGTAAAATCTAAGTTTCCGGTAGATAATATTTGCACTAAATTTTGATCTTGTGTAGAAATAGAGCATTTTTGAGCACTTGCCATAAGAAGCATTCCTAAATTATTATTATAAAAAAAAATTCATAAATAGCGTGGAAAAAGAAAGAATTAATTGATGAGATACTTAGTTATTAATAATTACAGCACAGTATTAATAATTGTAATTAATAATTATTAATCGCCTTAATAAAAAAATCAAAACAGGTGAAAATTATTTACCTAAAAAGTAGATAATCCGAGATCTGTAAACAAAGTAAAAATAATTTTAAAATTACAATTAATGAAAACAATAGATGCAAAACCATACATTTCTTTAAAAAAGCAATAAAAATACGTGTTTTCGCCCGGGATCGAACCGGGGACCTCCCGTGTGTGAGACGGGTGTGATAACCACTACACCACGAAAACACACAGCTGGTGATCGCTCTTACACATTAGAAATCCTTTACAGTATTTTAAAATTTAAATTACAAGATAATTAAACTTACTTGATCATTTTGTACTGTTTGTGATGTCTTTAGATATGTGGTGCTGATAATGTTGAAGCGTTTTAAATAAAGGTGTTGATTTAGAAATGCCTTATATATATATACCGTAGCAAATTCAATAAACAAATATAAGCAGTCAGGTGTTGGGAAATAATTAATTATAATATTCGTTGTGTTCTGTGAATTAGTCACGGATGCCAGTTTTGTAAATTTTAGTAAGAAAGCAACTATCTGCTAATGACGTCAATTTAAACTACATCCTATTAACGCCATAAATAATTTAAATTTAATGTATTTCTTTTGTGATAAATAAAGGAAAAAATATATTTTACAGATCTGAATGAAATAGCAAATATTTTATAATACCGGTAATTATTTTTTTGAAACCCTCGCATTCTACATTAATTTTAGCAAGGTTAACGGGAAATAAATCGGTTTACTAATAATTAATAACATGTGCTGATAAAAGACTGAAACAACTTAAAAACCTGTTAACGCAGATAAAAATTTGCTCAAAGGATTAAAAAAAATTCAATTTTTCTAGACAAGTATAAAAATAAGGTGACGAGAAAAAAAGAATTTGTCAGCACTAATCAATGAAATCGTTACACAATTTGCTTTATTTATTATTATTATTTTTTTTTAACATTTAGAACTGTGGTTTGATCTTAAAAAAAAAAGTTTTTTTTCAAGTGACAGCGTGTTAATTCTACAAAAAAATTAAAAATAACCTTGGCAGCTCTCCACCCTCTTTTCTTCAATTTTCTTAACCTTTACAACAATACAATATGTACGATGCCACGTGACGCAAAATTTAAAAAAAAATGAAATAAGAGTTGAACTCATGAAGAAGGGTGGGTAAGAATCACGGTTTTAGAAGAAAGAAGATTCACATGACATTCTTCATAGAAATTAAAACTATCAATTTAAAATCCAGTAGTTTTAATAACCACGCATTTTAACCTAAAGTTTTGTTGATTTAAAAAAAAGTGGGGGGGGTAACCACTCAGAATGCGAGGACTTCCTCCTTGGCTCTCCGAAGAGAGCTAGGAACGGTCATCAATGGTTAAAGGTGCGCACCTTTGAGGCGGCTCCTCAACCGGCTTCACGCTCAGAAGCCCTCGCTTCCACTCATCATCGTGGTTACAAGTCAAACCTTTTTAGGGGTTTGTTCTACGAAATGGACTATAGGAAAGATCCTGTTAAGTATAGTCTTAACTTTCCCATCGCACCACTACTACTACCTCACTCTCAGACATCGATCATCTATCTACGGTGTAATTCACTTTAAAATGTCGTTTTATAGATCGTCACTATTATATGAAATATAAATATTTGCAGAATTGAATTAAGAATGGAATGTTTTAATTTGTTGGATATAAGAGTATGCTAATCACTTTTACTTTTCAGGTTATTTTTAAATTTACATACTTAAATTTAGAAGTCACGATTGAAGGTTTCGCAATCACTTTGAACTTGACCCAAATAGACACGAGGGGTTCTAGGACAGCTAGAATCGTAGTTTATCGGCAGAATGCAATCGAATTTTAGAAACGCTAGGTTAAAAAAATCAGAAACGTTTATTTAATGTATTGTTGCTACATTGACGTCATAAACTTGCTTACGAATTATTTACGTGTACAGTGTATTATATTAAATGTTTGAAGTTGGCAAAGATAAAAAGTAAAATGCGTATAAGCATTTTACCAAATGAAGTGAATTTTAAATAAAAATCGTTTACCGGTACTTACTGTATAATAATTTAATTCCAAGTATCATTTATCAAAAACTGCTCATTGAAATTTTTGAGTTAGTTTTTTCTCTGGCGTTCGTGTTTTGTAGCTGAACTAAAACTTTAGCAGTTTTTTTTCTGCCCGTCGCTGTTTCAATATCACTTAAACTTAATAGGCGATCTATGGAAAGCATATGTGGCAAACATTTCAACAATCTTGAAACCTATAAAAAAAAATTCAATAAAACTTCAAAATAATATCTACGATGAAAAAAATTACCATGCCCATTGGCATATATCGTAAAATGTTTTTAGCAGAATCTTTTCCACATGTAACTGTTTGTTCTAAAAAGCGAAACACAAATTGAGTTCGCTGACTTAATGTAGGATCACTAACCACGGCATAAAACATTCGGAAAAGTTCAGTGGTAGCTTTAGATAATGGTTCTTTTAAACTTGATCCGTCATTTGAAATTCCTAAATAATCAAGATTTAGTTAAAATTTTGTTTCAACTTATAATTCAAAAGATACAAATAATTGCGCCCGCACCTCTCGGTAAATCATCGATATCGTTTCCGCTAGCAAGAGCACAAGATTTTGCGGCTGTACGGAAATCGATTAGCTCAGCCATTTCCTAAAATCAATATGAACAGTGACTTTGCACATTCAATTAAATCTAATTTAACTCACTTCTAAATCTAAATCTCTTCTTGTTAAACGCAGTCCTTTTTTTCTTGTGTTTGCTCCAGCTAACAATTATAATAATTACTTCGTAACAATTATTAAAATTATCAAGTAAAATAGTGCTCCAAGCCACCTTTTTCACTTTGTTTAGCTTGCAAAGCAGAAAATAAGCACATTGTTGTTAACTTTGCTAGAGCTGTTCCTCGAGGTTCAATCAACATTTCCATCTTGTTATCGTTGTATAGAATAACAGTCAAGCAATTTAAAATTAGAGCCAAAGTGCACAATTCAATGTCTATTTGAAAAACTGCAAATAGCAAATCAACGGAATTTTCTATAAATTCTTCTCTGGTGAAACCAAAACCCATCTAAAACACATGCAATAAAACGTGATTTAAGAATTAATCGCTATACAGTATTATTATGTGCACTAACCTTAACGAGAGTTGTGACGAACCATTGTGGGCCGCCAACGTGAAGTAAACTTTCTAGCATGTGAGTTGATTTTAAATCCAACCAATTCTTCATATGTACAACATTAAAAACGCCTTCCAAAATTTCATTAATAGGGGTTGTAGAAGCAATCGCGTGAGGTAAAGGTCCCGTTAAGCTTAGTTTGGCTTGATTTGCAAACGGTGCATGTATATCGTAAATCATCTTTTTTATGATATTACTCATAAGGCCCGACCTAGATAAATTCAAAACATGATTATAAAAAACTCTGCATAAAAATCTCTATTATTTTACTAAAGTAGGCTGCAATTTAACCTTTCTTTATAATACAACCAGGCTGCTTCAGGATTTCCAGTCATTTCTTTGCTCTCATTTGCTGCAGGAGTATCAACAGCTGATAACTTATGAAATTCTTGAAGCATACTCATCGGTTTTAGATGGTGGTCGTGATGGACTATGCTGATGTAGCTACATAACCAGGCTGCGATGCAAACGGGTAAACAACACATGCGACTTTTAATGTTATCTAAAATTGACTAACAATAATTGCTTCATTATTTTTGATAACATTTTAAAATAATTATAAATATATTATACTTTAACGCCATCTTTAGTGACGCATCCGCTTTCCCAGGCTAAAAGAACTTCTTTCACAGCCGCAGGAGCATTTATACAAACTTCATGCCAAATCACTAAACTAAAGAGAGAAATAAAATAACGGAAAAACTGGCAATTGACATGTATACTTAGTCTTAAAATCTCCATCTGTACTACTAAATTGATTTAAAAGAACATCAACTTTGACTGGATCTGATCTTTGTAAGATTAAATCAGGATATTTGCATCTTCCGTCTTCGGCTAAACATTCGTTAACCCATTGCTCAAAAAAGGAATCTTTAGTTTCACCATTTGATGTAACCACCTAAAAATAAAATATTTACCATAATTTACATTTTACAACACAATAATTATTTTCTATTTACATCAGTTCCATATTGTTGAGCGATGTGACACAACATTAAAAACGTAATGTCAAATAACAAAGCTCTAGTTTGAGGAGTCTTGCTATTCTCTCCACTAGTTTGTTTACTAAACTCATTAAATCTAAAAAAACAAGTTAAAAATGTTACTTTCATACAACGATAAAAAATATATCGTCGTACTTAATCAGCTTAACGGCAAAACTCTGAAGTTTGCCAGTGGCTGCGGCAGCCGCTACAATAAGTTCAAAACTTTTACCAGACATCATATGACATAAAACTCCTAAAAGAGCGTCCTGATTTTTAGAGTGATCTGCATCCAATGTCTGCATAAAAAAATGTTTGTGATTAACTTTTAAGTCAAAATTAAAATGCATTCAGTGTACTTTAAGAATGCTGGCTAAAGTTGGCTCTGCTCTTAATATTAATTCCGCACTTCCAGGTTGGGCTTTTTGAGATTCAAGAATTCTCAATGGCTTTTGACCTTCCGCATGCCTAAATGTTTTTTTTTTAAATAATTTTTTATTTAGGAAGTTTTAAAAAGTAATTACCGTGATTGAATTAATTTGTTTCTTTTATCTTCAGGTAGGAGTCCGGTTTTAGCATACAACTCATTTAATAAATATTGAATGCAGTCACAACTAAATTATAAGTGATTAAGTTAATAGATAATAATTTTTCAAAAATTGGGTTTAACTTGCTTGTATTTGCTATCAGCTAAATCTAGCAGTGGAATATAACTTAACAGTTGCTCTAATCCTTCGTATAAATCAGTTGACGACTCCGTTTCCATCCCAGGGTGAACAATTGAATTAATTTTTACAATGATTTGAGGCAACTAAGACCAATTTATTATTTCCGTTAGAATTTTAAATGCATTTAAGTTCATTACTTTCAAAAATGTAAATGCAGCCCATTTCAATTCATCTGCACTACCGGAACAATCAATAAAACCCATCAAACAGGAACGAATAAGTTCGCAATATAAGCGTGACCAAGTCAAATCCTAAATTAAAAAAAAAAAAAATTATTAAAAATGTTTGAATCTAAATCGCTATTTTTATTTAAAAGAAAATACTCTACCTGCAATTTCTGTAACAAAATAAGTTGATCGACTAAAGAATTAACGTCATTTGTAGGATGAAGAACTACTTCTAAAGTCAACATTCCGTTTAGACTTGGAACTAGCATTTGTGACCTCTTATTTATATTTGGATATAAAGAAACTTCGTCAAGACTAAAAATTTAGAAATAATTCTATAATTATAAAAACCACCTGGTTAGATTTTATTCTATTATTTGCTTTACTACTTGTTGAAACTTTTTAGAACATTTTCAATAGCATCTTTAGGTAAATTCGAAACTTGCGTAGCCAAAAGTTGAGTTTCTACTTCTTTCAATTTCTGAACAAGCTGAATAAAAACTCCTAAAAAATGAATTTATAATTTAAATATAAAACATACACCAGGGTAAAGATAGTTCAGTCTTCCTACCAATGTCTTCATGCCTCCCAACATATAATAAAGCTCTGAAGAAAGATGAGTCTGAGAAAGCTTTTAAAATTTCACAAGATTTTTCAATAACATTTAAATGTTCTGGAGATTGCTTCAGTTCGGCTAATTTTTGAAGAGATTGATGCATACACGAAAACAGCCACAGCACACAAGACAGCATAGCCACACACAAAACTAAACATTCTTCATCATTCCCGTAACAACTGAAAGTAGCTCAATGATTATTCCTTCTAATTTAATAAGTTATTAAAAGTCAATACCTTATTCTTAAATGAAAACTTTTTAGCAAATCCAGCAAGCTTAAAATGCAATATGGTTTATGGAATGACTGATATTTGCTAATACTTTGAAGAACAGCTCCACACGATACCAACTAAAATACATTTTTATTAAAAGACGCAATAAATCTTTCAATATTAATCTTACCCTTGAACTAAGGCAATGTTTTAAATAAGACAAAACTAAATGATTAGGTCCAGGACCAATTAAAGCCTGCTGAAGAATGCAATCTGTCAAGATATAAATGCTAAAAAAATGCATTAATGAATCAAAATATTCTTAATTTACCTGCTAAATTATAAACATCTCCACTAACACCGCGAGGAAGCACTTGTTTTATATTAATTCCCCATTGTACATCAGTCCAACGTTCTCTCCAAGCTCTTAACAACAGTGATTTAATGCTGCTAGTTTTGCTCGTATCCATGGTTTACAATACCTAAAATTAAACCATTTAAATTACTGTAATTGTATATCTGCGCAGATATAAACACAAATATTAATAATAAAAAAAAAAAACATCATGTCATGAACGTATATGTTTATCCTACGGTAGGAGTACAGTATTATCCAACCGGTAGTTCTCGGAATTCGATATTATAACTTGACTGTCAGACTCACAACTTCATTGTGAGACGTGCATTTAGTTTGCCACATGTCATGTCAAATTTTAGAAGAAATACAGGCGATAAATAAAAACAGACACAACGTACCTTCTAAACGAAATTTACGGTAATTCAAATTCATAAAAATTTCCACCATCGCAGGTCAAAGCGAAAGCTGGAAAATGCCGGGTGCGCGTTGACATCTCCAACGTCATTCCAAAATCAACTTTTCCATATGAAGTCACTACAAAGAGCCACACAGCAAAAAGGCTCACATAAAACAGTACAGTGTTACTCCTTTGTCGTGAGCCTCTTTGTAATGACTTTATATGAATAAAAAAGTTTTAGAGATTTCGGCGGCACTTCAATAGCCTATCGATCACTTCCTCTCTGGGAAAAGACGTGGAAACCAGGAATAGATTTGCTTTGCGCAGAGTACCGTAAAAAAATCTACGTTGGCGCCACTATTATTATTCTCGAGTAGTTTAATGGCTCTGAGGAAACATTCATAATTAATATTATACTGATATTTAAACTTCGTCTCCACGATTGGATAGGCGCGAGATTCTTTTACTGTATATTATTACAATCAATAATGCTGCGATATAATTATATAGTAGTGTGTTTTTTTGGTGAAATAAGTCGCGTTAACATACAATGGCTAAAATGAAGACTACAACTATTTATCATTATAACTTAATTAAACTTTGTGCACAGTTGACGCGTTTAACATGCAAGAACAAAACGTTTAAGTAAAAATGCGAGGTTTGCAAGAAACAACCGGATTCATGGGTTGAAGAAACATTCCCGGTTTGGGCTCGACCGAAGTTTCGACGGAACCGTTCACAGGTAGGAAATCAAAATTTTGAAGTAGAGATGTAAAATATAAGTATAACTCCATCTTGGCCAATGGCTCCCCAACGCACGCTCGCTTCCCTGCAATAAATAAGTACGTGTACCAAATTATTTCCATGAATGAATGAGTATGTGCGAGATTAAATTAATAATAGTTTAGATTGAATTATAATAATTTACCTAAGCCGAAAGGGATTAAATAGTCTGGTTTGACTACTTCATTGTTGGCTCCTAAGAAACGCTCGGGTCGAAAGTTGTCGGGATCTCCCCATAGAGTTGCATCGTGATGAACTGCGTATAAGTTAGCGAGGATCATCGAGTCTTTCGGAATGTGATAGTTAAATAGCGTTGTTGCTTTGAGATTTCTATTAAAATATTATGCAATTATTTTTTACAGATAATACTAATGAGTGTAGACCTAATAATGCGTAGCTGATTTTTTTGTCACCTTCGCGGATTCAACGGCGCCAATGAAACTACTCGTTGAATTTCTAAAAGGGTGGCCTCCGTATAAGGTGTGTTTGTTCGATCATTAAACGACGGTTCTCGTTCATGACCTATAATTTCGTCGATTTCCTTCTGAACTTTTTTTTGAACCTGGGGGAATTTCGTCATATAGAGTAAAGCCCACAGTAAGGTGCTAGCCGAGGTGTCGGTTCCAGCAGCCAAAAGGTCTCTGGAGTTATGTAATAAGCTCGTGTCTATTACAAAATTAAGTTATTAACTTGGATAAAATATTAAATTTTTGGTTTTAACGTTTTGAGGTTTAAACTGTGAGAAACAAAATGCAGACCTGTGAAAATATCTTCTGTTTTGTTGACTTTTAATCTGGCGTTTTTTTCGGTGAGGAAGGCTTGGACGTAGGTGTCGCTTTCGCCGTCTTTGTAATTTGTCTTGACTTTTTGAATTATGGAATCAATTATTTGTAAGAAATCTTGAATGACTTTTCTATTTTTTGGTTAATAACATAATAATTGTTACTAGTTGAGTATTAATATTTTAATGATAAGGTTTGCGTGAGCTACCTTCTTAGCTTTCGGCTGGTGATGATATTGATACCGGGAAGATACTTTAGCCAGGGAAAAAATGTGAGTGGTGATACAGTCTTGGTTAGTTCGTTGAAATCTTTGAAAATTTGGAGAATGGTTTTGGTAATCGGATGATCGTAGTCGAATCGTTGACCGGTCACCAACAGATGGACGTTGTTGGCCAAGCTGATGTTTAATAGATCTTTGATTTCTACAGGCGCTGCGCTTTTTCTTCGCAACTCTTTCAGAAAGTATTGAATTTCATTCTGTTTGATTAATATTTTAGTGCTAATTTAATATTTATATTTTTAATGTACAGTAATACACAATTATTATTATTTACTAGAATTAGCGGTTCCAAAGTTAATTTTCCAACGCCGTTGTCTTTTAAGTTGGTTAAAATAAAACGCCTATGTTGACGCCAATGTTCTCCATCGGTAATTATGAGCCCTAGTTAATTATTCAAAAATTGGTTTCACACAATTAAATTACTGTACAGTACTTTAAAATGATTGTCGGTAATAACCTAGATTTTCTTCCTTCGTTTCTGCAAAATTAGCGTCAGGTGGACGTCCTTTGAAAATGTCACCTTGCTTTATGTAAGCTTCTTTAATGGCTTTAAAATCGTTGAGAACAATCACTAAATTATTTCCCAAATATAAACTTTTTTTTTTTCAAAGAAAAATTTATTTTTTTTATTATTAATTATGAGGAAGAAATTGAATTTCGAATTAACCTTACTGGAAAATGTTTCCGTATTTTTCCTTCGCGAGTTTGTCCAGAGTCAAGTGAACAAAATTGCCTAGAAATGGTAAATAACCTAAAATTGGCACCCCTGCCGATCCCGGTGGGATATTTTTATGCCCTCCCACATACCAGTGAGTGATGACGAACAATAGGAAAATAAGAAAAATTAGAAGGATCGAGGTAAAAAAAATTGGAAAGTTATCCCAAATGTAAGAGAAATCCATTCTATACAAGCGAAAAATTTTAATGAGTAGTAGCTAAACCTTGTTAAGTGTCGGCGATGGCATTGAAGTTATTTACATGGGCGTTCCAAGGTCAGTTTATAAAAATGTGAAGAACAATACCGATCTTTGCGAACAATTTTGGTAACTATAGATTTGCAGACAATTGCATCACTAACTTCTTTCAAAGTATATACGAGTACATTTCATCTGCGATTCGATGACACGACGAATTTATAATATACAGTACTGTAGCTTATTATTTTTTTTTTTAGTTGTGCAATTGAAAAAGTGAATAAAAGAGATACAAGTAGTTGTTAATTTAAGTGTTTTGTTTGATTAAGGTATTTTTCACACATTTTGATCATACAGTACGTACTGTATTTTATTAGAATAAAAATGACTGCCGGTTATCGAAAATGATACTTGTTCAAGTTGCTCATTTCGTGGGCCTAGTTATGATTTCTTTTTTCTCTACGTGAAAGCGGTTTTTTATAGGCAGGTTAAATAATTGAGAAGAGTTGACAATTTTAATTTATAGTGTTCAATGAAAGTTTTTACTTACGATGGAATTTTTGGCAAATTTCCATCCCATAGTTAGCTTAAATTTACATTGATTAAAAAAAGGGGGGGGTAACCACTCAGAATGCGAGGACTTCCTCCTTGGCTCTCCGAAGAGAGCTAGGAACGGTCATCAATGGTTAAAGGTGCGCACCTTTGAGGCGGCTCCTCAACCGGCTTCACGCTCAGAAGCCCTCGCTTCCACTCATCATCGTGGTTACAAGTCAAACCTTTTTAGGGGTTTGTTCTACGAAATGGACTATAGGAAAGATCCTGTTAAGTATAGTCTTAACTTTCCCATCGCACCACTACTACTACCTCACTCTCAGATACCGAGCATCTATCTACGGTACATTTTACTCGGAAATTTAAATTTTATTGATAATGTTTGAAATATAATGTAAAAGTAAAAAATGAGGTTTAATCAGAATTAATTTTTACATTTTATCATGTTAAAAAATTTATTCAATTTTCTTTTTAATTGGGGTAATTTACCATTTTATTAACATATTATTGTCAATTTTAGATAGGCGTTGGTTTTTTTCCGCATGCGCATTGATAACAGTGGGTTGCGCGGTAGATTAGTGGTTTAAAAAAAACCTGTTTTTAAAATTAACAATAGAAAACATTAGTCATTTTGCAAAGCGTTAAAAGCCAAATTAAATTAGTATATAGTTTTACAATTTGCAACGTGGTTAACGAAATAGACTTTTTTTTTTCTAAATAAGTATGTGATGGTCAATATGATGTGCTATAATGAAACGATTTTGAAATATGTACAGTATACATTTTTTAATATTTTTCAATATACCGGTACCGATAATATATTTTTTTACATTCATATTTTTACCTCGGATATGATTCTAAATCAAGATCTGAATTAAATGTGCGCGGTTTACAGCATACTATAGGATGTTTGGGTTGGAGGAAAAATCCTGGTTTTGCTTTAATCGATGTCTCGTGTCCATTTACGGGTACGAAATCAAAATGTTGAAGTAAAGAAGTGAAATATAAATATAATTCCATTTTGGCCAATGGTTCTCCAACGCAAACTCGTTTGCCTTTGAAATAAGAAATGCCAAATTCTATAAAGCTAAACGTATGTTGATATTATTATTAGTTTACCTAATCCAAAAGGAATAAGATATTCTGGTCTTATAACTTCCCCATTTTCTCCAAGAAAGCGTTCCGGTCGAAAGTTCTCCGGATCTCCCCACAAAGTCTCATCGTGATGAACGTTGTAGAGATTTGCCATAACTATCGTATCTTTTGGAATGGTATAATCAAATAGTGTCGTTGCTTTTATGGTCCTACGGAATAATTAAATTTAAAAATACAGTAGTTTTATTTACAAAATCTAGACATGAATAATGAATTGTTGATGAACAATCCATAATTTGGGCTTGCCTTCGTGGGACCAACGGCAACAGTGAAGCCATTCGTTGAATTTCTAAAATTGTTGCTTCCGTGTAGGGAGTTTTCGAACGATCATTGAACGATGGTTCTCGTTCTTGACCGATGTTTTGGTCGATTTCCAGTTGAACTTTTTTCTGAACTCGGGGAAATTTTGTTATGTACAGGAGAGCCCAAAGTAAAGTGCTGGCTGAGGTGTCGGTGCCCGCAGCCAGCAAATCTCGAGCATTGTGTAGAAGACGAGTATCTGAAAGCGTATTAATCAAGTGACATTTCAAATTACAATTGAGGTTTTATATTTTTTTGGATCACTGTATTATTTTACTTTATTTACCCGTGAAAACGTCTTCTTTCTGATTAACTTTTAATCTCGCATTCTTTTCGGTGAAATAAGCTTGGACGTAGGTATCATTTTCACCGTCTTTATAATTTTTCTTGACGTTTTGAATTATTGAATCAATTATTTGTAAGAAATCTTGAATGACTTTCCTTAATAGGTAGTAAAAAGTAAAACTTAATTGATTTGGATTTTAAAGGTTTAATTTATAGTGTAAAACCTTCTTCGCTTTCTGCTTAAAAGAAAGTCGATCCCCGGAACGTATTTCAACCAAGGAAAGAACGTTATGGGTGATATTGACTTAGTTAGCTCGACAAAATCTCGAAAGATTTCAAGAATGGTTTTGGTTATCGGATGGTCGTAGTCAAATCGTTGTCCGGTTACCAATAGATGGATATTGTTGGATAAACTGATAGTCAACAGATCTTTAATTTCTAGCGCTTCACCGTGGTGCTTTTTTAATTCGTTAAGAAAGTACTGGATTTCATTCTAAAATACATGCATTTATATAATTGTATTTTAAGTTAAGCGTATTGTGGTTTCACCAAAATTAAGGGCTCTAGAGTTAATTTTCCAACGCCGTTATCTTTCAAGTTGGATAAAATAAAGCGCCGATGCTGGCGCCAAGGTTCTCCGTCGTTAATAAGAAGCCCTGATGGTATTTAGTGTTATGAAATGTCTATGTGAGGTTAAATGTTCCGAAAAAAATTTTACCTTGATTTTCATCTTTAGTTTCAGCAAAGTTGGCGTCAGGTGGGCGCCCTTTGAAATTTTCTCCTTGCTTTATGAGGGCTTCTTTAATGGCAGCAAAGTCGTTAAGCACAACGATCAAGCTGCTTCCAAAATATAAACTAACAGAGTTCCACATCAAAATTGGTAACTTGTAGAAAAGTACATTGGAAACTTACTGAAATACGTTCCCGTATTTTTCTTTGCCTAGTTTTCTAAAAGTCAAGTGAACGAATTGACTGAGGAAAGGCAAATATCCCACAATCGGCAAACCAACGGAACCAGGAGGTAGATTTTTATGTCCGCCCACGTAGCGGTAAGCTACTGAAAAAAGTAAAAAGATGATAATGATGAATACAATTGAAGAGAATCCATTGAAAAAATCCATTTGTAAACTGCTTTTGAAATTTAGCTTGCCGAAGTCATTATTAATAATATAAAATCAGATAATAGTAGGCACGTTCTCGTTTACCAAAATAGCTTTTCAAAAACTTTTCAAAACCGATAGTAAAACTGAATGAGATCGAAGTGCAGCAGAATCGGATTTTCTAGATAAAAATAGATCTATAATGTTTTTTAATTACGGCTCTGTTTGTATTAAATGTTGTTTTAGTTTTCTTTATCAGGCAAAACAAAACAGTTTTTTTGTTGATTACATTTTTATATCATACTGCACCGGTAATATTTTTACTAGACTTATGTTTTCAACGCCGGTAGCCGACTTGGCAATATAATATTCGTGGCAATGCAAATTATTGAGTGTTTTATTTCTTATTTATTTATTGAGTAATTATAAAATTTTATGATTGAGTTTTAGGAAATCAATTAAATTGAAAGTATTTATTTTATTTATTTTGCTTTAGTATTCATAGGCGTAATTTATTTCATAACATGTTTCAACCGATAAAAGAAACGTAGATTGGTGCTTTCAGAGTTGAAGCTAAAGCGCAATCGAAATATCCTTAACGTTTCATTCAACGTTTCTTTAAAAATTTTATTAATGAGAAAAATTTTGATTGAAAGGATTGTTCTTAATTTGCTAATTGGTTCATTTTTCCTAATTGCTTTAAAAAAAAGTTCTTTTCTGCTGCCTTTGGAATATAGGACAGTAATACATAAGGCGTGGTTTTGGTTACCGATAGAAACCGTATAATTAGTAAAGACACAACAATATTTGCATAATATGAATTGAGCCTTCGTTAAAAAATTAAGTTACAATTTTTAGGTGTTACAAGGCAGATTAATTATCATAAAGCTAGCTTTCGCGAATTGCCATAAAATTATTATTTTTTTCTTTATAAAAGAAAAATATTTTTGCGTATGTCAACATTTCCAAGATGTATTGTTATTTCATGGTATGGCGACATATAAATTCACTCAGTTTTTTTTTTTTTTTTTTAAGTTATTATCTTGTTAAAAATGGCGCGTTATTGTTTGTTTTCCTTCATTTCTTTTTATGTCGAACGAGGATAAGGATTTGATGGGGTAGCAGCTGGAATGTGGGTAGGGATGATGTGAAGCGGGTGTAGGCGGAGAGAGATCAAAAGATGGTTTATACATCTTTAGCATTTTCATTTTTTATCATCGTCATTTTGATGGAAATCAGTGGAAGGATTTAAATTTTTTTTTGGAGGGGAGGGGGGTGGGGGGAAATTTAGTTATCTCGACGTAAAATTGAAGAGAAAAACTAAAAAACTGTTTATTTTAGTAGGTCATTTAGTCGTTAAATGATGTAGATCTGCCAAAGGTTATTTTGCCCAGAAAACGACAATGAAATGGCAGTTTTAGTTTTCAGTTTTCGCTTTTCTTCATGTCAATTTCAGATGGCAGTTTGCGGGACCCAACATTTCTGTAAGCCGTCGGTTGACATTTTAATATTTTATTTATACCGCGTTGCCACTGAACAACTTAAGTTTATTGTCAATTAAGAAAATGTTTAGTTTTTTTTTTTTTTTTGAAAGTTGACTTAAATTCTTCCGAATATTAGTCTGGTTTATTACTCGTACTATTTATATGTAATATTAAATTTTAATATTTTATTCGCAAACCACCTGTATGCGTTTTTATACTGTTTTAAATGTTAAAAAGATGAATTTTTTTTACTAATAATTTAATTAAGTTTATTAACATTTTTAAAAATAGTAAATACAGTATATCATCATTAAAACTTTAGAGGTTCGTAACCTGCGCGAATCATCCAGTGGTGCGCATAAATGCATGATGGTCTACTTTTTGATATTTTGGTAATTTAATGCACAAAAGCTTTTGATTAAAAGTTTTGTTGTTTATTATTGTAAATTATAAGCAATTGCCGGAAATTAATTACCGGTGGTCTTCATTACATTTTTTAAAAAGTGAACGATATTATTTTTTTAACATTTCATCGGAACCTGCTCTTTTTGCTTCTAGAACCTTGAAACTGATCTGACATTAACGAACAAATTAAATAATTTTTGCGTCGGAACATTTTAAGCGAATTTTGCGTCGGAATTTTCTTGTATTGCGGCTATTGCCCAAGTCCGGATGGCATTAATAACTATTAAGTGCGTATGGGCCGTAGACATTTAAGTACAGTAATTAAGAACAATGAAAGCTTGAAAATATTACCGTTAATACTATTGTTGAATGAATAAGTTAGTTGTATCTTCAAATTTGGCAAAAGGGGAAGGGCAGTTAGAAAATTTATTGAGCTTTAATAGGTATTTGACATAACGGTAGCATTTTTTTTTTGTTATAGATTATTAAATTAACTCTTTACACGCGTCGCAATTTTCGAAAGTTAAAAATTAAATTAAAACGATCTGAATACAATTATTAGGCTACCGGTATTGCAAAAATTGAAAATATGTTAAATTTAACTGTAGAAATCAACTGGAATGTAGCCTAACTACATTTACAGGCTTAATTTTTTTTTTTTAAATGGTGCATTATGTGGATTAAATTTGCACTGCATTTAATATAATTTTTTTTTTAATTATATCTTTTTCTATATTGTTGCTTAGTCATTTGAATGTTAGCTATCCTAACTCCATAGAATGTAGAGGGATCAGCCATCATCTAATTACACAAATTCATCATCTTCAAAAGGCTTTTTTCAGTGATCCAAGCGAAACACATGGGGATAATTTTGAACTTTTTTTTTGAATATGTTTAGCCCATATTATGAAGTGCCTATTACCTAATGTTTTCTTCAGTGATGTTCTTTCGTCACAGTGCATCACAGGGACTTCAATAATGGGTTTCAACTTTTTTAAAGTTTCTCGTCTTCCCAGAAAAGATTTTTTGACATTTGTTTACAATAGTCAGTGAATTGAAAATTTTCTCAAAATTTCAGTTCTTTCAATTTTTTCATTTGTTAGAAACTTATAATTACGAGAGGGAATAGAAGTGCGTGAAATTTGATTTAACATTATGCGATTTATATTAATTTTTACTGAATTTACCCGATATGCGGTATTGCACCCAGACCACACTACTCAATGTAGTCAATGATGTCGCTCTGAATTCTCCTATTATCGAAGTTGCGCTTTTGTTTTCTTTTGGTTGGATCTATTTTGATTTTGTTTTTCGATTAATCAAATTAAATTTTTACAAATAATAGTAAGCCTACTCCGAGTAATTAGGCCATAAAAGTTATATTAGGCACATGTAACCGTCCGTATATTTGATCATTATTATATACCTGTACTGTAATGTACTGCACTGTAATTTCGAATGGTTTCAGGATAAAATATTATTTTTTTAGCGCCCTGTATTTTGAGAACCTATCTAAATGCAAAGCGAAGTTGGCGTGTTTCGTCTACAAATTTTAAAATTTAATTTAAAAAACAAAACAAACAATTTAATTTTTTTAAAAGATATTTTCAGACACTTTTAATCATTTTTATAATTAACAAAACAACGATTTGCAACATATCTTTCCGAGCGACTTAGGGATACGGAATAATTAAATTTAAGTTAATTAACATAATTCTATAGATGTCGTTGAAACTGAGCCGACAGTTGATTGCCCCGGTTTAAACCGTTTTAACATCGCAAAACTCGTTAAGATATTGAATCCAGACAAAACGTTTTTCTAACGAATTTAAGGTGTCTGCAGCTTTAATTTATGCATTAATATCTGGTTAATCTTTTATTATTATTATTATCAATTTAACTGAGATTTTTTCTTGTATGTAATTTAGAAGAAGCAATACCGGCATGTACGCGCAACATCGATGAAACAAAGATACTCGTAGTCTCTAGTTGTATTTTTTTTTTGCGTCATATTGTCTGGAAATGGTTTCTCGAAACAATTATTACGTTCACGTGATTAGTCGGAAATGTACGATAATTTCTTCTTTAGTTTTCATAATGCAATTCTGCCACTCTTATTTATATTTAATAGTGGTACTAAATATTAAGTATGGGCTACGACCTGTGATAAAATGCCTTAAATTTTAACCGAGAAAATTACTTATATCGCATATACTGTAGTTTAATACATTAATAATATTACATGTACTAGGGTGGGGTTTAAAAAGGGAAGTGAGAAAATTCTATGTCTATGATCAGGGTGATTTAATTTTTTTTTTTATCTCGAAGAAAATAAATAATGTACTGGTATACAAGAATTATTTACTGCGTGTACAATTAATTTTCCAGTTTTAATAACAAAATTACCAAAACATGTTCAACGAAATAATTCATTGAGTAACAGTATTAAATTCACTGCATGTATGATTGATTCAAATTGACAGTGCAGTACAACGAAATAATTATCGATACAACCAAATTTTTTGCGTTCACTGTGCGATTAAAGTTTTTTAAGCGGTAGTATTATTTTCAGTGCAACGAAAGTACATGTATCGATTGAGGGAAATTTCACTGTTCGTGTACAACGAATTTCAATTAAGCTTACTGTACCGCAATCATTTATATCCAACCCATCATAATAATTATAAGACCGCCCCGGGTAGTTGTAAATGTTTTGATTTTATGAATTATTATTTAGTTGTCCGTTAGTTATACACCGTGGTCACACAAAACGTGCATCCAACTATATTTGTATGAAATCAATTTAATAATCTAAATACTGTATTTCAATGCCACATGAAAAAATCCAATTTTAAGGACTTTTTTTTTTTTTTAGCATTGAATTGTTATATTTTGCGTTTAAAATATCCTCTACCGGTCTCAACATAAACAGTGAAGCAAGCATTACACACTGTCTGGCTGCACTGACTCCAGTTTGGTCAGGAGACTGTAGCATAGGTTGGCGCACTACTTTAATAGCTCATAGGTCTATTTAAATTCGGAAAACTATAAAATATGGGGTGTGATGCAAGAAAAGGTTTACAAGATAAATAAACGAAACCTGGAAAGCAACGTACATTGTATGTAAGAAGCAGAAGATACATTCGGTATAAGCTGTAACAGTTCTGATGCAATACTTAATGAGGGGCGAGCTCGTTTTGCTTCGTGTTTTGAGGCCGATCGAAGGAGAATATTTTGAACACGGAATAGAACAATTCAATATTAAAAAAGTTCTTAAAAGTGATATTTTTTCATGTGGCATTGAAATAAATTAGGCTTTGTTATTAAAAGGACTTAACACTAATTCAATTGGGCGCACGTTTTTTGTGACTACGGTGTACAGTACGTTGTGCTGTTTCTAATTATTTACTGTAATGTAAATAGTGAATTAGTATCAAGTCTGATACGGTTAACTTCACTTACGGTACAGTAGTTTTTCTAACAGTTGTATAAATAGACGGCAGTAGCGTAGTTTGCAGGACAAAGTTTTCGAAATGTATTTTAAGAAAAACAAAATTTTTAAATCAATATTTAAGTAAGAAATTGAATAAAAAAAATAATTTTGCCGTATTATATCAGTGAATGAATATTCTTATTTGATTAATAATTCATTTTTAACATCGTACTTAAAAATAAGTAGAATAAAATATTCTTTAACGCAATAATTGTCATACTGTATTATGCTTGGGATAGTTAACAAAATTTAATTCTATTATTTTTTTCTAAATTGAAATGGAAAGCTTAATGCGGCATAATTATGTTCAGTGCCTTAGTAAAATAAACAGCTGTGGATATTTCCAGAAATAATGAAAGTATTTTGGTTGCATTAATTTATGTTTTTTTAAAATTAAAATACGTCATTATAGTTGTTTTTTTTTTGGAGGATATTATTAAAAGACAAACAAATAAACATTAAAAATGTGACGCATAAAAAACTAATGTATGGTTGATGGTAAATAAACTACAAGCATAAATATAATATGTAAATTTGAATTTGAATTTGTGAATAAAAATTTTAAAATACTGTTACAAAAAAAAAATAATTTCTACTAAAAACAAAAAAAGATAAACGAACTTTGGACTTAACAAAGTAACTTACTGTAACTTGCGAAACTGTAAGTAACGAAAATTTATAAGCCATCGATAATTTTGCTATGTAAATTACAGTATTTCCATTGGAAGCATTGTAAAAAATAAATTAAAAATATTATAATTATTTTGGGAAGTTTTATTTATCTAGTAACTGATCTCACTTTTGCTAAAAGACTAGATTAATAGCAGTAACCGATATTAGCCTACATTAGTTTTTCTTGGTCGTCAGAACGAATAATCAGCTAATTAGCAATTTTTCAATAACCTTCAATTAGCGGCATCGTTTACACGGCATTGTTCTTTTCAGTAATGGGAATAGTTACTGCGGAGTGAGTTTATCTACCTAAAGAGATCAGTTTCTTTTTCTAACTTTATCTCGTCTTATGAATATATTATTTATCCGCGCAACAGCTCTTAAGCCTCGAAGTCAGTCAAACATTTTCAATCGTAACTTTTGTCTGTTCACCGCTGGGGTTTTTTCTTTGCGGTGCTTTGAGTATCTCTCGGATACAAACAATGTGCATTAGTTGGTGATGTTATTTATAAGTGTAGACTCTTGCAATACGATGAAGTTAAGATAAAAAAAAAAAAAAAAAAACGAACAAGAAAAAATGAGTGGGGAAAAAGAAAACGCCTGAGAAAGAAATGAAAGATATGGGAGAAAAGGTCAGTTTAAGTTATGTTACACGAAAGATGGAAATCAAAATATTTTACCCGATTAGATACTGCATCACATTAGAAGCTCGTTAACCCGAATTAATAAAAACACACGGTGATTAAGATTATCGAAAAGTTAGGATACCGATTAGGGCTTTTTTTTATCTATAGAGATTCAACTACAGGTTCCGTGCCGTTATGTAATTGATTAATGTTCATTGACTGGTGGAAATAAACAACCTAAACGTATCACGTAACAATAATTACTCCTGAGTATAATACATGTACATGTATGCGCGTTGAATGAGAAAAAAAAAATAGACGACTTATAGACTACATTAGCAAGAGAAATAAATATCAAATGGTTACAAAGTAAATATTAATTTTAATACTTTTAATGAGCTGCACGAGTTAAAAATGTACATCAAAGTGAAGTGCATTCGGTACAATGCGAGGGTGGATTGAATTTATTAATTTGCAATTGTTAGTGCATTTGCGATCGTGTTTTGCCGCTTGTGATGAGACCCGAATATTTTTTGGATAAAGTCATTAAAATAAAGTTTGATTGCGTTTTGTTAAAATATAGGCCTGCAGTTTATTTCACAGATTATTGCAGTGAATTTAGTGATCAATATGCACATACTGTTTGTATAATTTAAAAATTATAAATTTTTAATGATACCGGTACTGTATTTGGTGAGAAACTCATGGGACATTTTTTTTTAGTCAAAGCAAAGTTGTTTTTTATAGAATAAAAAATTATTATTATTGGAAATACTCTACAACATTATTGATTGTAGATCATTATGTGTTCTCTTTCAGGATACATGTACTGGTAATTAAATCATAGTTTTTTTTAAAAAAAAAAAAAAATTAAAAATAAAACCTTATTTTGACGGTAAATTTAAGATAACAATTGATGGGGAAAATACTACAATGATAGAAAATGGTAAGATAGTGGGCGTCCCACAAGCCTGGCAAATAGACTAGTTTAAAGTTTAATCAATAATAGCTACAGTATTATACTTTTACTTGCAAAATTACGAATTTAGTTTTTTAGAATTAGGATTTGTAAGACAGATTGTCAAGATCAGGTTGTCAAGGCGAGGAAATTTTTGTTTATGGAAATAACTTTATTTTTATCTATTTAATGTAACCTAATTACCGGTATAAGATTTAAAATTTCCGAGAAAATGGTAGAATAAAAAAAATTATTTTCATAACTTTATGTAATTGTAAACCAAAATGTTTTTTATGTGTCAATAAGGATCACGCTTCAATTAGATTTTTAATAAAAGCGCTTATTATTTGTCTTATTATTATTATTTTTTTTTTAATTTACCGTATTTAGGAAAATAACATTTTTTTAAAATTAAGTCTGGGTAGAAGATTCGATTTATGTTTCCTAACTTTGGTTTAATCAATTATGAGACGATATGCGACATCTTATTAACATGAAAGTAATTTGTATCGAGTTACATAGTATAATCCTATTAATTTTTTATACATTTTAGTTGTACAAATCCGTGTGTGTAACGCTGGGCATGGTTATTACGTTATAACTTATACATCATGCTAATTAGTTCCACGGACTGCGTTTCTATTGAGGTCTTTTTTTATAATGGTAATGGGGGGGGGGGGGAATATATTTTCATTATTCATTTTAACGGGAAACTATCCTCATGATGGGCATAAATGAACATCTTGGACAATTTTAACGTATCCTCTCTCTCAATTTGACTTTGATCTCGGAATAAAAGGTATAATATGAGAGAGTTTCTGCGTGATTGAATCCGATGAAAACATGATCAGAACGTTTATTTTTGGAAACGCTATTCTGAATCCAAGTTCAACAATCTCATATTATTATACTTGTAATTATGACGCTTATTATTTGCGGTATAAAGAATGGCAGATCATTGAAAAAGTAAGCAGCCGCTAAACTTATACACATTGGAGGAGCTATACAGTTTATACTGCATAGTTCACGACCTTCGTTCGGTCCCCGTTGAGGAATAAATAAGAAGAGAACATATTTCTTTAACAAGTTGTGTGGGTGGGATCGATGTAAACTATTGAAGAAGAAAGAATATTTAAAGAAAGAAATCGATATTATTTCCTTTTACTCCCGATTTAAAAGTTTTTGTTTTTATTAACTTTAATAGGTAAGTCGGAGAAACGATATACACTGTATATATATATTTTTTTTTAATGTGGGACCATTTTTGGCATCAATTTTCCTCGGTATCCTTGAAATTCCCGTTGAGGGAGATGTAATAATCTGGATCGAGTCACGCTATACTTACTCTCCAACTATCATTATTTGCGTTGTTTTCTCCTACGCTCAAATCTAGGCTCGTATTCAACGCTATTACAAGTCCATAAAACATGTTGCTGTTTTTATACGCGACATTAACGTTTACTCAATACGCTTCTACACGAATTCAGTTTTGCAAATAGAAAACATTTTTTTTAGGGGGGTTAGGGGGGGAGGCTTTTCAGAGTGGTTTGAAAAGAAAGAGTGGGTGAGTGTTGCTGCCGCAAAAAAAATGTGTGCATATCGTTAAGCGATTTATAATTACAGTGAAACTCGATTATAAGCTCACGGTTATAGTGCGATCCCGCTTTTAGTGCGCCATTTTTTTGGTCCCTACGACGATAAATGCATGCATTTAAGTATGGATATAGTTCGCTACCGTGGGAAAGGGTGAAATATGTATTTCCCAGGCTAGTTTTGACAAATTCCTCTTTTAAAGAGAGAGTAATTATTGTCAACCGGTTTCTCCCCCTCATGTGTACTTTGTACCAAGCTGTTCAGTATTTATGAACACTCATTACAACACAGTAATGTGTTAAAAATACGTGTATAGTTTGTGTCCCGTTTATTGTGTGAAAATTTATTTTCTACGTGAATCGCACTAAATCCGAGTTTGGCGATATAGTGCGAACCCGCTTATAGTGCAGAATTTTTTCGGCTCCTTGAATCGCACTATAACCGAGTTTCACTTATTATTTTTCTTATTATTAATTTTATTACTTCTACTAAATAGTGGCACATTTTAAATAAAAAAAGAAAATAAATTTGAGTGGGTATTATTCGTTTTGTATAACCGGTAGGCCAACTCAAATTCAATTTGGTGTGGGTAAAAGTTTTGAAATTATGAATTTTTTGGAAAATAATAGTCAAAGGTTTCTATACTGTATTTTCATTAAATAAAGTGTAGTACAGTAGTTGTTAATACTGTATTTTATTCGCGTTATTGCCCTCGGCAACAATTTTTATTTATTTAATTTTACCGGGGTTTTTTTTTTTTTAAAGAACGGGGAAACTGAGTAAAAATGTCGTTTGTTATTTTTAACTTGACAATGCGAAGACGATAAAAAAAAATGTATACATGTATTAGGTATTTTTGAATTCCCTACAAAAAACGAAATTTTTTTTTTGATGTTAATGTACTAACATACGGTGCAGTTGGAAACTTTTAGATCTACAGTAGAACTCGAGGTTGAATTTCAATTTTTACAAGTTTTGTTGGCTTTTGAAAACTTTGTGAATAAAGTTTGAGTTTAAACTTTTTAAGAAGTCAAACTTATGCGGTGCTGAACCAGGTGATGCAAAGTTGTCTCTTATTACCGGTAAATCGACATGACTTTATGAAATGGTTTATTGTTATTCGAAGTCTACATAAACTTTAAAATATTGGATTGACTAAAGCAGTTATCTTGGCATTACTTACTAAGCGCTTTAAACGATATGACGATTCACGAAGTTTTAATTAAAATGCTGCACCTGCACTGCATTTTTCATTTAATTAACTGTTACTTTTTATTTATTGATTATATGCCAGAAGTAAATTTAATTTTGACTTAATATTTAGTGAAGATTGAAATAGGGTAATAAATCCTCAGTAATTTTATTATCTTGAGTTATTGTTTTTCGTGTATGGTTGATGTCAGCCAATACTTCGCGCAATGTTTTCCCATTTTCTTAAAAATATGAACAGTCTGCGAAATGACCGACGAGTTTCTACCGAATAACTTCAAAATCGGTTTAAATGAGTCCCATCTGAAAAACATGATTAAAGATCTCGATACAATAGACGAGCGAAATGTTATCACATCGAAAACACCACCGCCGCGTTCAACTGAGATATCACTTTACGAGTCAAGTTAGTTGCTGGAGGGGAAATATATTTTCTAAAAGCAGATGTCAAGATTTGACACGTTCATTCGAAGAATTTGGTGCCAGAAATATCGGCGCGGAGATATATTTTTGTTTATTATTTTTTCGCCACATAATTTGATGAAGCGAGAGAGAAAAGAGAGATGAAGACGATATACGAGAATAGTGTGGATATGCCATACCGGAAGTTATTGAACGTGATGCGGTTAGATATGTACTGTGTTGTCATAAATTGTATGGAAAAGGTCGAAACGCCATTTGGGTGTCAATAGCCTACCCAAAAAATATCTACGTGCGGTTTACATCCGGTGTCCAACTGCGCATGCGTTGACATTCTATGCGCGGAAATCTATCGCGTTTTATTAATTGATTTCAATCTATAGATGTAGCTAGTAAGTCTTAATGATATAAGGTTTCAAAGCTACACCTACGATCACAATCAAATTTTGGGTTAAAAAGAGGACGTCCCATTAGGTACCCGCAATTCCATACCCCAAGAACGCGTAATGAAAAACTGTGTCTTTTTGGCCGGCAAAGACGGTTTTACGTCAATTGGCCTCCCAAATAAAACTCGAAGGTGAAATCGGCCGAAAACATAAAAAGCCGAGCAAAAATGTCGATAATGAAAACGCTGGCAGACATTTAAAGTAAATTAAAAGCGTTTCATTGTTAGTGCGTGTAACTGGCTTTCGACAAGAATCTGTTTTCCCAATTAAATAAATGATTCATTTGCAATTGACAGATATTTATTGATTTTAATGTCATTAATTTTATTAAAGGAAAACTTAGTTTAAATGTTTTTAAACAGTTTTTTATAATACAAATTGAATAAATTTAAAATGACCTCGTGTTAAGATAATTGTATCTTAGCTTACGCAGTTTAATTTGGAAACTAATAATTATCATTTTACAAAAAATAAAAAAAGGGCAAACTTTTTTCTAATCACTTGAAGCACTTTGTTTTAATTATAAACTACGCTAGTTAACTGTATTTTGAAAAAAAAAAAAAAAGAATCAATCGCGCTGACTAGTCAATAAAGCGATGATAGCGAACGTATTTAGATGTATTCCGAACACGCAAAGGTATTTTTAAAGTCATCGCTGAAAAAGGCAGTTAGAAAATATGCAAATGACACGAAAAGTGCATCATTTTGATTGGATCTTCTTACGGAGGTGAAATCATTAACGGTAACATCTTGGAGAGGGAGGAGGGGGGAAAAAAAGGCAACTTAATTTAAATAAGTTTTAATTTAAAGTTAAGCTTTTAAGCCGATCAAAATGTTATTTTATTCGTTTAAATTGAATTACAGTAGAAAGCTGAATATACTGAATTAAAAAAGATAGCAATCTTTTTTTTTTTTATTGATTAATTTTTTGAGAAGCTTAGTTTTCTAATTATTAGTTTTTATTACCGGTATTTGTTTTTAAAAGATTTAACGCAATTTATAATGAATTTTTTTTATTTTTATAATTACAAATTATCAAAGTTTTTTAAGAAAAAGTTAAGCAAAAGTTTGTTTATTCTTTTGTAAACTTTCATTAACCGTGATAATTATACACTTGCAACTGCTCATTTAATCAAGTACGTGTATCAATATTTTCCGCTCTGTCCTCGTGTTTTCTAAGTTGCATGTGTGCATCTTTTGGTGAGAAATAATTATATTGTTGTTGTTTTTTTTCTTTAATACTCGGAGTAGTTTTTTAAGTGGAAAATGGAAATGTATTGGTTGAAGATGGTAGTGCGTTAGCGTATCTTCGATATTTAAATATTTTTTTTAAAAAAAAATGACGAACTATAAATATTCACTTTGATTTTTTATTCCGATTTTTTTTTTTAATATTTAAAACGTGTCTGGTTGCATACAAAATTCACTCCTGAGTATAAAGCTTGGTGTGCTTTACCGTTTATGCAACGGCTGTTTTTCCTGTGGCGTGGAAACAAGTTACAAGTGCATTTTTACGATATTCCTGAAGGAACATTTTCAATAATTATTTGTTTCGCTGTCTTGTATTTTAAGATTACAGTTTGAACTGTAAGTTTACAAACTTGTAAATTTATATTGTGCAAGTTGGAAATGTAACAATGTCCCCTCTTCCGCTCAGGACTATCGAGAAATTTGCTTGTGGCATCTTTTCGTACTTTCATGACATTGATTACTGTAGTTCTGCAGGCAGATTTTCTATTAGCGTTCTATTTATTGCGGTAATAATACTTGCAAAAAAATATGACAGGATAGCATTAAAAATGGCGGATTCTCCAAATACGATACAGTGTACTGTATTACAGTATTTTGTTATTTAAAAATGCCGTCAATGGGACCAAAATAGGTTTAACAGTTTAAAAAAATGTTAGATTTTTATGTGAGAATTGTTCAATACAAGACCAGTATATTTAATTTTTTTTAATAAAATCAGGAAAAAAAAAATCGAACTTTTTAAATTTGCTCGTAAAATGTTCTTCACGTTTTCGGCTAACAAAATTCGATTATCCTATATCGGGTAAAATGTGTTTGGACATCCGTTCAAATTGAGCTCTATTTTTTAAATTTTTTTCAAAAGTTTATTTGTTGGGTTGAAGAGAAAGTAAATATCTAGCACGTCGAAATATTAAATTGCCGTTTAAATAGCAAACGGTGAGGTTTTTCCAGAAGTAAATCTAGTGTATAAACCGTCAACTACAACACGGGGAAAGGAGAAAAAAAAAAAAAAGGAAAAGAGATAAGGGATGTTACCGTTAAGGGAGAAGATGTCAACTCAGATGTTGGCACTGATCGCTATTATTCAAAGTTTTTCACTCACTATCCTTCTCTCTCCATTCACCCCCACCGACTCAACTTAACATTCGGCCTAAGTCGAGTTGGCATGGAAAATGTCGTTTCCTCAGTCGACGTCTAGACTGCTTTCAATTTGTTCCGTTTTAAACACTGAGTGAATACGATGCTGAAGAATAAGGTAGAACGCATTTTTAGCGAACGAAATCTATCAAAAGGCGAATAATTGAATAAAATATTTTTTTTTCCTGAAAATAAATTTTTTTTTTGTTGTAGAAGAGATAGATGCTCAATATCTTTTTATACAAACTTTGAAGTGACCCAGTTTTTTTTATTTTTTTATTTATGAACTTTGCGGTATTTGTATTTTATGTCAAAATGGAATTCGTGATGCATTGATAGATACTAACTTAAGAAATACTTAGTTATCAATAATGTTTTTTTTTTTTTAGATAAAAAATATTATTTATTTAGTTTACCGAAGGTAAAATACTGTATTTGAACGTGGTTAAAAAAAAATTCTTATTTACTAATAGTGTCCGTTTGTTTAGTTTAAAGCTGCAGGGGAATTCTTAATCACGCCAATTTTGATGCTATTGTTAGCGCAAAATCCCAAATGCGAATTTGTCAACATTATTTTTTAAATACCAGTACTGGAAATATTTCGTGAATTTTTTTGGGGGCAAAAAATTATATTAATAATTAAAACTGTTTAAATGATAAAATATTTCTTTTAATTGTTTTTAACATAGTGCATCGATTTTCGTCTTTTTGCTATTGCTCAATTGCCATCAGATATTTATTAATATTTTTATATTATTTCTTAGATTCATACTTTGATTTATTTACTATTTTATATAGGTTAATATGTAGTATAGCTGAAGTCAATTTAAGATTATTAATTGGTACAATAACAAATAACGCTTCAAAAGTGGCTCGAGAAGTTTAGCTTCCGCTGTAAGAGGATTTAAGAGCAAAATAATTTAGGATGTAAGATTGTGTAACTAAGTTACGACTTGGTAAATTTTTAACTTTCATTCAAAACGTTGCAATTTTTTTAAACTCTTAAAAATATGGCAATCTAAATAAGGCAATTAAAAATTGGCAATCTAATACTGTACCGGTACATAAATAAAAAATTATTTTCTTAGTTTTGAAATAAGTGATTTTGACCCTAAGATAGTAACTTTTGAAAGGGATTTTTTAAAGGTACAGTGCATGCCAACGTTTTAATCATTGTCATTTATTTTTTGGTTCCGCATCTTACAGATACCGAGAAATTAGGTGAAGTAGACGTGAAACGGGCTAATTGCACCTTATTTTTCACACGTATTTCTACGGCAACATCACGTTCGATTATTTTTCTCGTATCAATTACAATTTTCTTGGCTTATAAGATGAAAACGAACGCGCGATCATTGACTCGATCAATGTCCTATGTGCTTCGAATTATGAATCTCCTATTGAAGGTGGGGAGAAAATGTTATTTAGTTCTTTTTTTAAAAAAAAAATATTGACGGGGCTGAAAAAATAAAATTGAAAACGAGTCCAATTAGTAATTGGTGTTGGAAAGCGTTGTTCGATTGAGGACTCGTCGTTGGGCTTTTTACCAGAGTGGATTAAAGCGGCTTAAGAAGATGAATTAAGTGGCTGAGTAGAGTGGGATTTGTCTTCGTCTCTCGCCAAAGGATTAAATAGATAAATTAATGGTTCTCGACAACAGCCACAGACGTTAACAAATAAAAAATATTTTGTAAGCCTACTATATATATATATAAAAAAGAACAATCGACGTAAAAAAAAAATGTAAATTAATAGGGTCTCGACTGAATAAAATGATATCGGCGAGAATGTGTCGTCGATGTATTGTCAGGGAGATAGTTACATTGTTGTCTTCTAATTAAGTTTATCCGTGTAAAATAAATGATAATGTTTGAAGCAGACGTCTGTTTTAATATTTTTTTTTTTACATTATTCATTAATCAAAGCTTGTTTTTTAGCTTATAAACTTTTTTATTGTTTTTTTTCGAAGAAACGTCGATTGAAAAACAGTATAATAAACTGAACGCTTTTATTGTCAGTATACTTGCGCGTAATTAATGTTAATGAATGTAAATAAAGAACGAGGGTAGTTTATCGCATTTCATCAATTATATTAGTTTGGTAATTAAATATCAGTACAAATGTAGATGACAAGACACTCATAATGGCATATCACAAGGCGTCCCATTTGATAATACCTCGTATATTGAATTGGTTGTCAAGGAACCCGATTTTTTTTTTTATTAGATTTATTTACCATATGTAGATTTTTTTCTTACTTAAATAACTTTGTAAGGTTTGAATATTATTGTTTGCGCTTATCAATAATCCCGAGTAATTTTCTATTACTCGCGTGCGCGGATTTTTACTAACAATATCGATTTATTTTCGATGGTATCAGTATAGATTTGTAATTGCATTTAGATAAGCTCCCACTCGAGTTTTTTTATTTATTTTTTTTTTTGTAGCGTATTTTAAATACATGACAAATTTTTAAATTATTGTCAGGGAAATCTTATTATATCGGTAGGCTTACGGTATACATTTCAAAAAAAAAATTGAATTGGTTTATTTTAATATTTGATATCATTTTCAATATTAATAACTTTCTTTGATATGTTTTTGTATTTGAATTGTAGTGCATAATGTATCTAAGTTTTTTTTTTTAAGAAAACAAAGTTAGTCAGTTTAAATTTATAGAAATTTTTTTTTTTAAATAATTGTCACAAGTTAATTAAATTATCTCAATAATTACAGTTTGGTAAATCCCTGATTATCGCATCAATTACACTATCTTACTTTTTATTACTTTTATATTAATGGAATAAAAATAATAAGACTTTGGCAAAAAAAAAAAAAAAAATGGGATTAAAATAATATTGAAAAGATATGTAATGTAAGATTTATAATCTAAGGCAACTATTTTTACCGTTAGATTTCTTTTTTTTTTTTTTCATTGACGAATATAGCCTAAAAAATAATAAAGATGGTATTAGTAAAAAAAAATATGGGTTGCATCAAACTTTTTTTTTTTTTTTTAAAAAAAAGAATTACCATTCACGTTTATAAAAGCCAATACAATTTGTTTAAAACAATAATAAAAGCATAATATTTTAATTAAGAGAAAACGATGAAATTAAATCCATTAATTTCTATTATCATATTTTTGCTTAATTTATATTTTACGAATCCGTAAATTAATTACGTCTAATTTCTGGGTGTGTTCGGTATCGAATATACCCTTTTAGAAGTAATTTGTATCATTCTTATTTGGTTCTATTATTATTTTAAGAATACTGAAGTGATAACGGTAATAGAAAAATATAAGATAACGTTATCTGTAATTAGTTTATACGTTGTTGAGTTTGCTATTCAGCACGCGTTTGTGTCTGATTGATCACACTCGCGAACAATAGATATGGATTATACGGTAAGAGAAGTAGTCTTCGAACAAGATAAAAAGCAATAGAAATTCGATTCCTAGTTACCGACGCCAAGCGGAAAAGTCAGAGTAAGAAAAAAAAAAAATAAGAATAATAATAAAAAAAAAGTGCAGGGTCTTTTTTTACTTGCTCAAACACGTGGCTTCGGTTACGAAGATTGAATGACCTTTTGTTCTAATGTTCCACGCCAAACAACACGCGTTATTTCTACAATTTACACGCTTGTGATAGCTCCACATTTTTGTACTGTACTTTCAAACACAATATATTGCTCCATTGAAATAGAGCATTTCTATCAAACCGAGGTGCCGTCACTGAATAGCAAGTGCTTTGCAAAGCGAGAATGCTTTTTTATTTTGCATGTATTATTATGTAATTTTTGAAATAAGTATGTTTTAATTTAACTGTCAATAATCACTTATAATTGGATGGGAAAGGTAATCCGTTAATGCAATTTAATTCAATAATAATAATTGGGAAATAAACGTTGACGTTGACGATGTTAAATTGAACTTGTATCAAAATATTGTCATTTTGGAATTAATATGAAGAAAATATTCAATCTTTCAGTTTTTTTTTTTTTAATAAAACATTGTAATGAGGTTTGTTATTATAAGAAATGTTAATAGAGAGCTTTACCGTCTTTTACACGAACGATAAACGCGACTTGCCACACGTTGACGATAATCGATAAATGCTTTATGGTATGGCCAAGTACTTAAGGCCGGTGACTATTTCACGCGAAAAAAACCCAGTGAAATAGGGGCGTAATTTCACTCTTCGATGTTGTCACTACTGTATTGATAGTAGTTACTGAATAAAAAAGTCATGCAAAATTTCTCAATAGAAATTCTCAGTAAGCCTTCTCTGTTTGTTTTTTTTTTCCTTTATTTAAAAACAAAACAAAAAAAAAAAATAGATTTTTGACAGTGAAAATTTCTACCGGTAAGTTATGTGCTATTGCAATACTGTACAATAAAATTTAAACCATCAAAATTTTTGATTTGACAACAAAACCAATATTCTAAATTCGGTTGATAAAATTGTTACTGTTACGATAAGTTTTTTTTTTTTTTATAAAAAATTCAGTTTCATTTAAGAAAGTTTTTAAATATAATACTGTAGCAGTGTAGGCTACATGTACATGCATTGACTTTTTATGCTATTTGTTGTTTTTATTTTCTTCACAATTTCCTGCAGCGGATCGTTGTTTCTTATCCCGGTTTCAGAGTATGTAAGAAGTTTAAGGTTGCTGTTTTTTTTTTTTTTTTTTTGTTAGAGATTATTTGCTATGCATTATTTTTAAGAATAGAGGATTTTTGTCGTTGTTCAATAACAGCATTATGCAAAATCTTTAATATTACCGCTCTGTGCTTTATGAAATAGTACTTTTAAAGAAAGCGCTTTGAGAATAGTATTAAATGATTGAAAACCATTAAATAAATATGTTATTTTTTTTGTCGTTGATTTTATTTATCATAATTACATAAAAATTTTTATCCATTTTTTAGCATTTTTGTATCTGAATAAGTTTTAATACAGTAAAATAATAACGTTTTAATGTATCAACATTTTAGCCTTAGAGAAAAATTGAGCTAAATTCTAGAGAATTGTTTGAGTAATTTTTTTTTTTTCCTTTCTTGGAAATAAAATAATTTGAAATATAACTGTAATTCAATTTTAAATTATGTTACGTTCTTGAAATGTATACAGTATAGTGAGGCTGGATTAGGTTAGTTGGAAATTATTTTTTTAAACACAAGATTAGGATTTTTGAAATTGTTTTGGACTTTGAAAATCCCGTTTCCAATATCTGGAAAATAAAATACCTCTTGGGAAATAATAGGCGAATATTTTTTTCCCCCCTTCCTTCCTTTTAGTAGGGGAGTTAAAACCAATTTATCCGTGTGTTTGAGAACAAGAATTAATACCGTTTGGACGTGCGGTCAACACGTGGCTACGTCGCAGGTCATGTTGTTGTGCTGTGAGAATTGTCCAATTATCGAAACTGCCAGTGTCTCACAACATCCAGCTTTACGTCGTCCACGATAAACTTGAAATTGAAAGTTTTTTTTTTTTTTTGCGAAGGGTGGGTGAATGGGTGATGACAGACTTGAGGAACGTTGTTTCCGAAAAATAGCAAATAGAATAAAGTTTAATAGCAAATGCTTCTCGCTTTCTCCAGACCCTTTTATTTGATTCATTGCCACTTGTCTTTCTATCTCAAAATAGGTGTAATCACTTTTTTATATTAGATTACGTAAGAAAGTTAGTAGTAATTCGATTCGATCTACCGCGACCGTTTTTTGATCAATTTTTAATTTGATTTTTTTTTTCTCCTTTTTCTTCCTTACGATTTCCACGCAATCGGAACAATATGGAACGGATGTGTGCGAAACAAAAATATAAAGAAGTTTCGCTTAAAAAAGTTAATAAATTAAAATTTAAAATTATTAAATATGGTATTAATTCCATTTTCTGTACGTTTAAATATTTGGTTTTTTTTGGAATAAATTAAGTCAAAATGTAGGTTATTTTCTTGATCATTTAAACACAAAAGTGTAATGAACTTGAAACTACTCGTACTATTGAATACGGTAAATGACTATACGATATGCTAAAATTCTATATTTGCATAACGCAAGTATTTTAATGGAGTTCTATATAATATTTAAAAAGTACTTGATTTTTTTTTTATTGGTAAATAATCGAGTGCTAACCAAGAGAGAGTATAGGAGTGATGGGAGTCATAATAAGAGTTGAACGGCTCCTGGGCAAATAATACGCATGCGCCTACATGTTACTACGATACTAATAAATTAAACTTTTGATAAAATTGAATAAAGAAATGCAAGCGGAGGGTTAAGGAAACTCGAAACTTCCTTATATTTAAACAAATAAAATGGATATATATTTTTTTTGTGGTTTTTTAAGTAGACTACATGTACTGTACATATTACAGCGTGGCAACATAAAAAGAACGCATTCTCAAAATTGAAATATTGTGGGGAAATATTTTTGTTTGTTTTTTCTTTTCTTCTTCTTTCTACAGCACAAATTATGTACACGTAGGCCTATTGCGTTTGGGTTATTTTCCAATACTTATTGAAGTAAACCACTATTCCTAGGAGGAAAATGTAGCTCGATCGTAAAATGTAGGATATTTGTTGTTTACTTGGTTAAATAACGTAACTAGTTATATTTACTGAATTTTTTTTTTACTAAGATGTACAATAATAACTTTCTTTACACACCCGCGTTGCCGCAGGTCAATATTATTGGCCGTTTTGGCAGTTTATAATAATTGACTTTTTTTTGACAAACAAAAGTGTTTTGTATCGCCGTAAGTAATCGAAAAAACAAATGATTGTTTTTTTTTTTGCTTAGTAATAAAACCGAAAACTGTATTATTTGAATAGATTATATTGCTGCAAATGAAACTACAAGTTCCATTTTTTTGGTTGAAATGGATAAATTAGCCTATACATGTAATTTGTTAAAGATTTTAGAGTACGGTTATTAGAGTTCTTAGAGAGTTTGCGGTTATGTTTTTTTTTTTTGTCTTTATGGTTAACTCCACACTATGGCGTAATAATTTAAACATCAACGTTTATTGTAAACATTATAAGTAAGAATCTTATTAAGTAGGTCTACACACATTATTTTTTTTATAAATTTTTTATTTGGCATCTAATTCTAATGACGTCATAAGCATAATAAGAGCAGGCAAAAAAGCCTAGCACCAAACTCTCTATTGAAGAAACTTTTAAACTTAAACGAACTTTTTATCTTAGTTATACTGTTATACATAGCCTATCTAATAATGCACATTGAATGATCATAGAAAAAGTTACCGCGCTACTATTTTCGAATGGGTAGATTTTCATTTCTGCTTATGTATATTTTCTAAAAAAAATTGGAAATATTAGTCATAATAAAAGTTCACTTTTCTATACATACCGTAAAAGTTAGTAAAATTGACTCGCAATTAAAATATCTTTTACAAAAGGAAATAATCTGGCAAAGCTGCATCTTTACAAATACAAAGACGCACAGCGGTATTAGATTCTGCCAACTGATTGCATTATGGAGATAAAACTTCGAAAATACGAAATGCAGAACGATATATAACGTAGTATAAATGGAACTTCAAAAAGATGTACGATACGGTGTGGGTGTATAGGAGTTCAATGCTATGATTATTGAAAATACGTATAAAGAGGCCTACTCGACGATGACTTAAAGTTTTAACATTTTCGAATATACTGTAGACCAACAAATAATTTTTTACTTGAGATATTATGTACAGTATATCGATAGGCTTATGCTGTACGTTTTCCTTGATCGAATAATAAATTATTGATATTATTATTACTACATTCGAGCAGTTAGTAATAATATTAACGACAATATTTACAATCTGAAATACAGATTTGTCGTTGACGTTGGAGGCGTTAGATTTATAATTTAATACCGTATATAAAAGATCTAAAAATGTTGCGCCGGTGTTAAGTTGTTTCTAAAATAACGCTAAAGTTGTTCGCGTGGATAAGTTAGCTGCTGTTTGAGAAACTTTAACCTTTTAAGGAGCAGACACGCAACTTTCCAACTGATGTTATTTGTCATTGTAAGGTTCAAAATCACTTTGTGTTTCTAAATTGGAGCACGACGGAAAGTTTCTGTTTAATTAACTTTTATCTTAACAGAAAGAAAATTCGAGCGTCATCGCTATCGCATTTCCGCATTTTCTAAGTGTCTTTTGCGGCGGTATAAACCAAACCCAACTTATTATTACACGCAGTTTGGCGTTGCTTATAACTTTCTATTATTTCGGTATAATTCCCTAAAGTGAGACGTTGTTTTTAAAGGGTGAATTATTATTGTTCGCTATAGCGTCGTCACTTTAAAGTTAATTTTTTTGGTTATTTCGGTTTAATTCAATCTTTTTGTGTTTCGGAATGCAACGCACATTTTTTAACATACACACACATAATAATTAAGAGATGAAAACAGCGGCCTATTTACTTAATAAATCAATACACGTTCGATTAGTTAGTTCGTTTTCCATCTTCAAATTGAGTGGTTTTTCATTTCCTGTTTTCATTACAGATTATGTTACCATGAATGAAAATTATTTTTTCTTAATTAGAGATTTACGTTTTCTAGTTACCCTATATTGGTTTCTGTTATTATGGCTGTTTATAGAAAAATTGAGTTTTAAAATATACTGATTAACAAATAATTTCCTGCGAGGATTTTATGAAACTAATGTTTATTATTATTATTATTATTATTTTTTTTTTTTTTTGGTAATAGGTAACTACCGTAACTATAAAATAGTTATCAACGTTTTTATTTTACAGGGATACTTAAAAGATTTGCCAAAAATACGATTTCTCTGGCAATTTTCTAATCTGCTTTGAATACAGTATCGCGAATTTTCGATTCCGCGATGATTTTGTTTAGTAATTAATCTCGCGCGTTCAAAATTGTGTTCTAAATTGCACTCGTGCATCTTGTGTTGCTTAATGTAAATTATCCGGCTATATGCATCAATCAGATAAAGGTCAGGGGTATACCATTTTGTTCTGCTTAAGGGCGAACTTATTTGGTCTAGATACACGTTTATAAAGCGATTTTAACGCTGAGCGGAAAGGAAAAATAAACATTATTATCGACGACGTATTGAACTTTGTGCACCATATAGCGATAATGTTAAAAAAAAAAAAAAAACGTGATTAATACCGTAATTTTTAAATCCAAATTTTTCTTAATTTTTTTTTTTACCGTATTATTATTTTATTAACGAAAATATTTTTAATATACAATACATGAACAGTAGTTTATAAAATCTGTCAATTTAATTTAATAAACGGTTTTGTGTCATTTAAAATATGGCGTCGTTTCCGCTAGATATATCGTGTCTAAATAGTGAGTTTGATATTAAATTTCGCTGAAAAGTTGCGCGTTTTCGGTAAATGGAAAGGGCCGGAGCTTTCGTCGAATTCGGCGCCGGGTGGCGATATGACGTTGTTGGCGTGACGTAAGAGCGTAACGTATGGTTGTTGGTTACACACCGCTTTTCGGCCTTCCTCTCTTCCGTCTAGCACTCCCTCCCTCCCACACGCGTTTTCCAAACTGTGGTGATTCTGGCTGAGCATCTTCTCTATCGTATATAACCTCTCTTCCTCCGTTCAACGGCTGTGTTAGTGTCGTTGCATCCGTCGTTGCTCTTACTACCAACTTACTCACTCCTCTTCCTCCTTCATCAAACCACATCAGCGTTGCATTCAGAACTTTGAAAACGTCGGAAACACTTCGAGGCATTGGGATTTTGAGAGGAGAAAAAAGTGTGCGAAATCGTGATTTTTTGACATAAGTTTTTTTTTTTTCTCTCTCTATTTTTTTTCTGCGCTTCTTATTTGACGAAGACATTTACGAGTTTCAATCGCCAATTCAAGTGGGGAATTTGGATTGGAGGAGAGGTTTACGCTTATTTTGAGATATTTGCTGTACGATCAACAGGTAGGATTTTGATTTATTTGCATTTGTTTTACTTTATAAATATAAGATATTTTAAAATTTTTAAAGTATTTTTATTTATATTTCTTTGAAATTTAAAGCTCGATTTTTTTGTTTTGTTTTGGAAATACTGTAGTAGTGGTAGTTTTATAGTTTAAGACCAAAAAAATCTGCATTTCTAAATTTATATTGTTAAGGCGATTTTAATTTATGCGCTTTGTTGATTTTATAATTTGTATATACAGTACATGTACTGTATTTAATTTATTGAAAAAGAGTGCAATATTTATTTTTTAAGCTGTTAATAGAGATGCAAGCCCAGAAACAATTTTATGAATTTGAAAATTGAATAAGTGTGAAATGAAATTGTTTGCCAAGTCTATTATTTTTTTAATTTTATATTTTTAGTTTTAGATTAATAAATTGATAAAAAAAATTTCACCGTAGATTATAAATTAAACTTTTTTTTTATCTCTGAAATATTTTCCATCGTTTATGCATTGTTTATTAAATTGCTTGCTTTTGTGTATAGCAAAGAATTTTATTTAGTATATTGTCTATGAACGTATGGAAAATGAATTCGCCACTCATCCCGTTATTTTTAATTTTACGAAAATCTTACCACAAATAAAATATTAAAAATCTCAAATTTCACTCATAATTTTGTATTTTTGCTTGAAATTTTATTTTTATTTATATTCTTTTTTTATATACCGGTAATTTTTCTTGTTATAAATTTTCTTATATTTTAAAGTTAAAAAAAAAAAATAATTGGCCAGTTTTTTAATAAATTAATACAAAAGTACAATAAATAGTTACTATAAAATATTTACCTTGTAGTTAAAGATGGATAGAGAAATTTTGTCATTTGAGTATTTCTTTGCGGATTTCGATCTTTAGCCGCTTTTCGAACTTTATGGCTACATTATAAAATACATCTTAAAAGAAAAAAGTAGATTTAAAGGTAATATTTATTATTGAGTAGTGAAAAAACACAAGTTATATTTTTTTTATAAAAGGCTTAACTACGAAAATTACTTCACATCTGCTGTATCAACGTTTAATACATTTAATTAGTTAATACAGTGTGTTTGTTTGGTATACAGTACAGGAAGATTGATGGCAAAATTAAAAGTAAAATTTAAAATTAAATCTCTTCTTTTCCATCTTAAAAATTGAAGGTAATGTAGTGACCAATTTGAGAGGAAGAAACAGGGCAAAAGAGGGTTCGGGTGTAAAAATTTCGTTCAGATTTTTTACAAATTATATAACGTTTGTTTCCATCGGAATTCGATGAAGATTTTAGTGGACTTTGCTGCCGAAGGGCGAATTTGTTTCAGCGTTCTTGCTTCCCAACAATTATCGTTAATAATAATGCGTCTGAAATTAAAAAACAGAAACACCTCCTCCGGTTATTGTTTGATAAAACAGCGAAACGCTGTTAATGCAATGAGATTGCAATTTGAGCTGAAATGAATGTGATAACTGCAGATTATTGTCGAGTATTTTTTTTTTTTTTTAATAAAATTGAAGCAGGAAAAAAAATCCAGATAAAACCAAAAAATGTGTCCAGATAAAACCATAAAATCAATTTGCGTTTGGTAGATAAAGTCTTAAATTATTAAAGATTTTAATAATAATAAAGATTTTAATTAATTACTATTAAGCTGTCAAATAAAATTTGTTACTTTACTAATTGATCAGCGAAATTTCGATGCTCCCTCGACGTCATTTTGCGTTGCAGACTAATTTCCAAAAGTTGTATCATTAGTTGTTTCTCTTGCTTGCCATTAATTTTAATTTTATTTATTTTCAATTTGAGTGGAGTGCAGCTGCGCGTTAAACCAATGGTAATTAATCACCAAATAAACTTTTATTACAAACAATAACAATAGGTGGTAGTACTATATAACAGTACCCAATCATGTAGTAGGGTCGAAGGGAACGTCGCAGGTGTTAAGCGTTTCATCTTAATTGCTGAATTCATTATTAAAGACTACCAACCGAAAGCCTTATTTACTCAATACATTAACATTGTGGAAGTTTGGTTAGGGTACTCGAACTCCTTTCTAAACTTACTTAAATTGTTTTACTGATACTCATAATATTATAATAAAACAGATAGGCTACAATAAATGGAAAATTTTTATATTTTGTAACTTTTCTTGTGTAATACAAGTTTTTGATGACCTTTTTGGGTGCTTTGATTAATGTTTTGGCTATTTTTCGATTATGTACGTCACGTATATTTGATTAGTTAGACCCCCTATAACCCATTTAGATGTACCGTAAAGAAAAATATAATTAAGGATTTTCTTATTAACAGATCTTCAATCACTCACTTTTAGCTATCACTCCATTTGCCACCCAACCCACTCGATTTCAACCCAAAAACCAACTAGTAGCGTGTTTACGCGCGTGCGTGTTATTGCCCAATATAAGCAACCAACCGACCGACATTTATTTGTTATAGAGTTGAAGACGCCTGGTCAATTGCACCATCTGTTTTCCATCTGCGGCTTGCACATCGATCGTTTTCACTAAAATATATCCGCTTTTGTTTTCCTTATGAGAAACAAAAATCAAATATTAGTGACAAAAAAGGTGGACCAAAACGTAGGAGGAAGTTATGACGCACACGTGACGTCAAGTTTTTTTTTTTTTAATTTTTTTTATATCAATTCACTTTTGATTGTCGCTTTTAACGATTCTTTGTTTTCTATAATATAATTAATGTTTAATTTTCGACGTCTTAAGAGATTTAATAATAATTACGAATTATTGAAGCGCGAATAAGGATGTCTCAAAGAAAAATAATATTGTTTTACTTTTTTGGGCTGTTATCTTTATATTATTTTTAAACAGGTGCGAAAAATGAGTTCCCTCCCCCTCTTTTTCTTACTTCCTGTCGCGAAGAAACTTAAGCCTATCTTTTAATTCGATTTCCATTTGACGCGACGCAAAATGCAAGCTAAAGAGACGAGGGGAAATAAACGAAATGAATTAGAAATGAATTAAAAAATCGATAAAAAAAGTATATATAATACCGAGACTCATTTTAATTAATGTTGCTAAGTCTTGAAAGAATGAATGGAATGATTGATAAACAAGCTTTTTTTTTTAAAGATTAGATATCGAGATTTTTATTAATGAGCTTTTTAATTGATATTAGAAATTAATTTATTTGACGATAGAAAGAAATAATTATTGCTCGTCATAAATCAAATTTGGTCACGTATCGTCGTCATTATTTTTATTTGCTCGCAAACACATGTTTACATTAAAAAGCTATCACGAATCGTCTTTAATTATTGCTACTAAATGCGTCTCATTAATAGAAATAATAACTTGCCGCAAGCGAATTTGACAGATTTAAAAACGAAAAATGTTTTAATGAGATAACACTTTCAAACATAACGATTACCGGTACTGGTATGAATATTCTATAAACTTATTATTTTCATTCTTATTATTAAATAAATTATTTATATTAAAATTAATTTAATATTGCTAGTACTGGTGATCCTTGTGTTAATTTATTTTTATAAAATGAATAAGGTTACAGGTCGTGTTACGGGCGGTATTATTAGCTATTAACATTACATAATTTTTTGTAATAATAATATTAACAAGGAAAATGAATTAGCAGCTTTACAATGAACTTCTTTGTACATGTATTGAGGAATAACGTCTTAATAATAATTTTGTTATAGGCTTACTGAGAAACATTTTATAAAGATTATTTTTTGTCTATAACAAAAATTTGACTATTTCGGTTGGCCAGTTACAAATAAAAAAATTAATAAATAAATAAAGTGAATTTCATTGTATTAATTAATATTTCGTAGTAATTATTACTCATGCAGTTCTGAAAAATTTATTGTGTACCGGTATAGTAGTAGTGAAATTCATTGAATCGATAATTTTGGTGAGCAGTGAATTTCGTTGTATTACTAATTTTATTATGCTACGGTATATTAAAGTTCTAAGAAATTTGTTGTGCAATAAAATTCGTGATATCAATATTTTTGGTGCTTCAGTGACACCATCTTCCGGCTTTCTTATAGGACTTCACTGTTTTTTTTTTTTTTTTTTTAAATAATTACCGGTATAAGGTAGGCTTAATTTTTTTATTTTTATTTTATTAAGGTAACTTAATGAAATGTAATCGAATAGATTATTTAGATTTGATATTTTTAAGATTATTAAAGTTCTGCTTTACTATAAAGTTTGCAAACACATGAAAACCTACGAAGTGCAGTTTGCTTAACTTTTAATCTATTTTTCTTGTACATGTAAACCTTTAATAAATTTGAAGCGCTTTTTGATGCGGTTTTCGATAGCCTCCGCTTGAGTTTCTAGCAATAATAATTATTATCAATTTTTTATTATTTTTATGAACTTTATTATTTAATCAGATTACAAATAGCCGTTAGCTAAAAAAAATGTAGAATATTTGTTGCGAACATGGTTATCTCGTTATTTGGTTTTTTTCCTCATTCTTGCGCTTTATTAACAACAGCTGTTGCATACGAGCACAATACCGGTATACGTTATCCTTTTTTGAAAGCGCACTTGTTGGCACTTTGCGTTGAATCGCTTAATTATTGAACTTTCTATCTAAGAATCACTGCTGCATATCTACCGTATTACTGAATAAAATTAAATGATTATAAAAATCAAAATTTAATTGATAATTTTGAGGATAGGGGGAGAAAAATATAGCGTATTAATTAATTAAGTACGTTTTACGCTCTTTTACATTCTTCGCAAATAAATAAAATGAAAAGTGCGAGATTTTTCATTTTGACGAGAGTATACCGTACGCGCAAGCGCAGTCACTAATAACGCGCACGTGCATGCAAAATTAATCGCTGAGTCGTTAAGCAAAGCCGTTAGGCGCACATGCTATGGAATTCAATGCACTTTTTAATGTATTTAATTTTTTTTTTTTTTTTGGAGGGGAGAAAGAAAACTATGAAAAAGCCTTAGTTAACCTAGTGTTTGTTGGTATGTACATAATACACTTGAAAATAATCTAGCTTTTTCAAATTTTGGTCTACATTTTTGAGGAAGTAAACTGGAGTAGCATGCGCAGCAGATTCTTAAATTTTCAACTTTTATTGATTTATTTAGTCGATGCAGTCATTGGTTACTTATGAAAGCTAGTAGCCGATCAAATGTAAAAGTGAGTGTTGAATGATTTTATTATTATTTTTTTTTTATTTTTTTATCCGAAGATTTTGTAGTCTGTAGTTGAAAGATGGAAAACTTTCTCAATTCGGTTTTCAACTACCTGTACTGGTACTTTTTTCTATCTCTTCAAAATAGTTTTTTTTTTTTTTTGTGTAAAATGTTTTTGAATGGCGAAAAAAATATACAGAATATAAAAAAAAAAAGAGGGCGATCTGATGAGATCCGCATCGTGTGATTATGTCCAATTCTAGATTACATTTCGATCTGTTGTCAAGAATCCGGCGACGGATAAAAAGAGAGAGAGAGAGAGAGAAAGAGTGAACATTTAGGTTTGTGCTGTATCACTCTTTTAATAACCCAAATTGGGGAAACGAAAATCTGAGGGGGGAAAGCCTTAATAAAATCTTCTGCAAAAATGAAAGGAGAGATGGACGAGGCGGGCGTAAAAGAGAGTGAATTGTATGTTTGTTTATGAATTCGTTATTTGGATGATTTTATTATGTTGTTTACTAGCTGAAATTATTCACCTCCCCCTCCTTACCAAACCAAAAAAAAAAAAATAATAATAATAATAATAAAATCGATGTAATTCAACGAGAGGAGATTTTTTTGATGACAAATAGAGAATGAATAGAAGATGATGATGGTAAATAAAAAAAAAAGTGTGTATTAATTGTTGGTTTGAAGTCACAGGAAACGGCATCGAAGCTGTTCGAGTGGCGTTGAGCTCGGCTTAATCTGTCGCCTTTTGGCTCAACACCAGGCAACGCTCAATTAAACGGTGAACATAGGCGAAGCTAGCAAAAATTTCCCGCGTTATTTATAGGTGATCCTCATTTCAAAAAGCTTTTACAATCATTATCACGATGACGTACACAATTTCCAAGAAAATTATTATTCTCAAACGAACATCTTAGACCCCGCTATTAATTTTTTTTTTTTTTTTAAATTTTAAGCTAAAGAAACTCGCCGATAAATATTATTGCTAAATAATTAATGCAGTACAGTGTACCTGAATTTATTATTTACTTTCAAAATAAATCTGTAATAAATACTGTACTGCTATGATAAAATTTCGAATTAGGTAAATAAACGCGTATTACAAGCGTAACTTTGTTGTACAGGGTAGGCCCAGACACTTTCTTGTTTTGAAGACGAATAAAATAAATATTTTTGTTAAGTTTATAGGCTTCACCCTGTATACTGAATATCGATGGACAGTACATGAAGATATTCGTTGTAACGAGAAATTCGTTATATTGTACAATTTTTAGCAATAATTATTATTTAGTTGCACCAAAATATTTTTTATATACACTGCAGTGTATTTTTTTAAAACAAATTTTTCTCAATACACTGTATTGTTTGTTTTTTTTTGGTGGCGCTCCTGGGCAACTGCCCCCTAACCGTCATCCTCCCTTCTCCTACCTGTTTATATACAATCTTAAATGGATACCACAATAAATTTATAGAAAAAAAAAATGATATCGATGAACTGTAAACGAAATTTTTAAAAATGTAAACAATATACTGTACCACGCTTTATTTTGATAAAAAAGGAAATTTTTTAAATAAAAATAATTACGTCTATTGAAAACTTTGTGCTTGTTGCATATAAAAAAAAGTAGTGTTTTGAAGTCTGAAGATCGATTTTTTTTTATTGTATTTTGGAACATAGGGGTGGTTGATGTATAAGAAGTTTAGGGATAATTTTGAACAGTTTTTTTTTTTTTTGATATAAACTAATTAGTTCTATTCTTATTGAAGTAGAGCTAAAAATAAAAAAAAATTTGAGAAAAAAATGTTTTTACGAGTGACCCACTTTCTCGGCTAAGCCTTTAATAAGTGTAAAATGGGGTCTCAAAGGCGCGAATTTGACGTCGACAGCGCTTAAGAATTTCCTTTTTCTTTCTTTTGTCATGTGATGCACTTGTTTACGACTTGAGAAGTCGATGAAATCGAGGAATATTAGTTTATGCAAAGTAGGTCTACTACTACTCTTGATGATGATCATCATCATCATTTTGGAAAGTGTGTATGCAGAAAACCAACTTTTCGAGGAAATTATTATTGGCAATTTCTATTTAATGGATTATTAAAATAAATTTTCAATGGAAATAGTTTTAAAACCACTTTCTAGAAAATTTCTCGACTTAAATTTAAATATTTTTTTTTTTTGACATGGTAGGAAGTAAATAGTTGAGTGTAATCATTCGAAAAATTCGTATCGATTGCCGTGTTTATATCTTGCTCTCACGAAATCCGTTGATTAACGCGAATATGCGGGACGGACAACAATGGCAAAAATTTACAAATACACTGAAAAGAATAAATTTGTCTTAGATTTAGGTTGCGCTTTCTAACGCTGTTGCGGTAAACGAATAAATTTAGAATAACACGCATGGTACATTAGAAGAGCTATAAATAATATAATATAAATAAATAAAATAATAATAATGTTATTAGCGGCATAAAAATAATCAATGAGAAAGAATCTTAGCTTTGCAATTTTAACATAGACCTACTTTCTATTGTTTATTTAAATAAATGGTTTCAAATTTAGAAGAAAAAAATTATTATTATTATTAATACCGGTACTTTCTAAAAAAGTTTGCAATATTATTGTTAAAGCTTTGTATTTAGTTTTACACAGAAAATTAAGTTTTACATTGAATTTTGTTGTATGAATAATTCAATTTTACGGAAAAATAATTTGCACAGGGCATTTCGTTGTAATACAGTAATATTGTTTGAGCTTTGATCCCATTATTTTGATGATGTCATTTTGCTATTTTAAGCAATATTTCGGCAGTCATTTTGGTTTTCATTGGCATTTTTTCAGTAATGTAATTTATAAAATTTAATGAATTTACAATTTGTCCGATGTGTATAAAAATATGCAAATCTTATAGAAAATAATTATCATAATTATTAACGGAGTAAAAAAAATTGCATTTATTACTTTCTATTTCTATTTCGTTATACTCATCTTGCTATTTTTTTGAGATTGAGACTATTACTCCACAATAATTGTTTACTTGAGTTTTGCTGTTAAACGTTTGGGGGGGGGGGGGGGGGGGGGGGGGGGGGGGG
>JAQGAZ010000515.1:0-57554 GCA_034692225.1 Polydesmus complanatus | reverse complement strand
AATTTAATGAATTCATGGCAATGGACGCTTTTTTGGAAAAAATTTAATTAATTACTAGGAACGAACAGACCTAATAATACCATAGTGTACATTATTAAATCCATAAATTTATTAAATTTCGTATTCTGACAAAACTGAAATATTAAATTACGTAATAGTAACGACGTATACATGTACAGATGTACCACCAGTAATAACATTAACATGGCACTCAATTTGGTGCCATATTAATTAACATTACTGTATTTAACATGGAAAAGGCAATCGTAAAGATTATACTTATTAACAACTATTCTAATTAATTAAGAAGTTAACGTAATGCATTCGCTTACCATAATATTCATCCAGTACAAGTACTTTCAAAATTATTTGAATTTGTTCGCAATAATATTCAATTCAAAGGAATTATGTCCGTTAGTACACAAAATTCAAACATCAAAAATGGCGCTAAATGTTTTACATTTCCATAGCAACAGCCAATAGGAATACGTCATTTCCGCCACGGCAACAACAAGTACAGACTCGTATCGACAGCGCAATAGTGCCGATTTCAACGTCGACCAATCAACGAACGGCATCTCCAATTTGTTAGCCAATTGCATCACAGGATATTTGCACTTTTACACGTAAAGAAGGTTCGTTGAAATTCCTCAGATTCCGGATAAACGAGTGTAATAATAAGGGGAAAAGCCGCTGATTTAAATTCAAATTTGATCATCACCACCCACGAAATCAAATTTAGTGGAGGTGAGCCCTAGTTTTTGTGTTTTTAAACATCGAACGATGTATATGAATGCTCCGAGCATCGGTGTGAACCTGAGGGTGACGGGACATTGTAACCAGGGAGGTCGCAAGTATATGGAAGATACGTTCTCCGTTGCGTATCAACAAACGGACGACGACAATGATTTGGAATACGCTTATTTCGGAATCTTCGACGGGCACGGAGGACGCGACGCCGCGATCTTCGCCAAGGAACATCTTATGAACGCCATCGTCAGTCAAAAATCGTTTTGGTCGAAAAACGACGAAAATGTTTTGAAATCGATTAAAGAAGGTTTCGTAGCCACGCATATGGCGATGTGGAAGGAAGTAGGTGAGTTGACTGCGCAAAACTAACGCAAATTTCTACTGCTGCCTATTATACCCCCCTTGCTTTTCATCATATTTAAACTAACTTATTTTGTTCTGAATTGTGATTAATAACTTGGTCAATATAAAATTGAAGCTCGATAATATTGAATATTTTAATTTCATATAAAAAAAATAATGAATTTAATGCAGTACAGTAGAAGCAAAAAGTCTCTTTAACTTTTAACAAGATGGCAGCACCTAAAATTAAGCTTTACAGCATAGCGTTTTATTACAGCTGTTTTGAATTTTTAAGATTGCTTATTATTAATAAAAAAATATTATTTGTTAGGTAAATGGCCTCAAACGATTTCTGGCTTACCAAGTACTTCTGGAACGACTGCCAGTGTTGTTTTTATACGCAATGGGAAACTGTATGTGGGTCATGTTGGCGATTCGGCGATAGTATTAGGTTACAAGAACCCTGGTAATTGTTTAAATTCGAAAACTATAAATATTTGTAATTTTAACGACCAATTTATGTTTTTTTAAAAAAAAGAAAACAATCATTATTCTGCGCGTTCGTTAACCAGCGACCATAAGCCAGAATTGCCTGCTGAGAAAAAACGAATCGAAGAAGGAGGAGGAAGTGTAATGAGCAAATGCGGTGTTCAAAGAGTAGTGTGGAACAGACCACGAATCGGTCACAAAGGGCCTATAAGACGCAGTACGCATATTGATCAAATCCCATTTCTGGCAGTGGCACGGTCACTTGGTTAGTCCATCTAAATCTCTCTCTGAATTATAATTATAAAATTTTAAAGTTTTGATTTCTTTGTAATAGGAGATTTATGGAGTTACGACTATCTTCATAGTCAATTTAACGTTTCTCCAGAACCTGACGTTTGCGTGGTCCCTCTAAATATTAAAACTGATCGCTGTATCGTCGTCGCAACTGATGGAGTTTGGAATATGATTAGCGCAAATGAAGCGGTACGATACGTGGAGGCTGCGGAAACCCAAAACGAACGATACTTTCTGTCAAACGAGTCCATTCCTATTGGGGTAATTAACATTCTAATACTATTTTGTCTAGCTGTTTTGAAATATAATCATTATCTTGCACGTGCGATAATAATTCTGAAAGTTTCAAATAAAAATTATTTCAAAAAAAAATATATGTGTTTAATCGTTATGTAGACGCAGTATCAGATCAATCCGTCACGATTTCTAGTGGATAAAGCTCTTTCTCATTGGTCTTTGAGAAAAAAACGAGCCGACAATGCAACGGTGCTCACTATTATGTTGGACCCACCCGGTCCACCGAGAAGCGAAGTGCTGTTGCGAAAAAGAATGATGATTAAGTTACGACCACGAGAAGAATTGGTCACGGATCATTCGTATAGTGCGACGGACGTGATAAAAAGCCACCCCGATATCCTGGAAAGTGATCGCAGGGAAACACAACCTATGATGACTTCGAAATTCGGTATTGGATTTCTTTGTACAAAAGCTTACAACCTAATGCCGGGCCAGGGAGCCGGAGATCAGGAAATGTGGAATCTAGGTACTACGCTACCTTTACCCGAACAACCGCAAAATATACAAGATTTTACTCCTAAACCTCAGTTACCTTTGGTTCGAACTCAAACTATTTTAATCAAACCCCCACATTTACAGGTAGAAAATACAATAAAAGAAAAGTTAGATAGTTCCCATCATCATAATCTTCAAATAGCAACTAGCTCAACGATTAGTTCCTACTCTAATCCACCTCCTTCGGAAATTAATCAAACCGTCACAACAACAAACTTAAAAAGTGTAAATGTTTTGCCACAAACTCGTAGCACAGATGTGACTTCTACGCCATCATCTCCTCCTCCTCCTCTAACGTCGTCTAATCCGATCGCTAGAGTGAAAAGTGTAAAAAGTACGAAACGAAAGTCAGTGCCCGGTAAACGCGAGTTATTCTATTTACTCGCCAAACCATCCCGGTTTTGTCGAAATCATATTAAGTCGTCGTCGCCTTTTCTCCGACAAACGCGTACCAGGCATCATATCACCAGAAGTCGGCTTCGTTTGCATAAGGTTTATTGATGTTGCTGTATTTCAATAACCTTATTCTGGGAAATTAATGTACTGCGTGCTGCAGAAAAACTGTGATAAGATAATTATGTACGATATAACAGGGTGGTTTTAACACCAGATTAAATAAATGAGGATTTAAGATGCTAACAATTAATTTTTACAAGGAACAATTTATCTGGAAGAGAGAAAATTATTTAAAACAAAAAAGATTTACTAATATTCCGAAAAGTCCCTTAAATTATTAATTTATTGTATAATCTAACAATTTGTGGTTTATAAACTAAGCAAGACTTTGTATTTTTTTTTTCTTCTTTTTTCCTTTTACATTATGGATATTTGCCGCTACTGCTCTAATAATTATTTCCGCAAGTGACGCGCCATGTAGTTGTAAATCGAAACAATAATTCCTTTTATTTTTAATTTGTCGCACTAGTCTGTTGTGTTCGGTTTTTTGACTAGGCGATAATCGTACGGTATTTTTACTTTTGATGATCCATGTTCACAAATTTGATTTTAACAATTAAATGTATTTTTTACATAATTAAATTGTATAAAATAATTATTATATTTTATAGGGAGATTTTTTATTTGAATCTTTTTTGGCGAAATTGATAGAAGCTTACTGACCAGGACCAGATAACGTTTTGTCCATAAATTTTCTCTTGGCAAAACATAACCACCACTATTCAAATAAGATAATTATTAATTCGCACCTTTAAAATAAAACTGCTACAAGCGCAAATTGTGCCGTTGAATAACAATAAAAACGTTGAAAGTATTTTTCTCGAAATGACAAAATTTGTACTTAACACGGCAGTCTATTTTAAAAATACGAATTAAGTTAAAATAAAAAAAAAAAATTTTTACCTTGCTAGCTTTTCCAGTTTCACTATCGTAGACTTTGTCACACAAACGCAAACCAAGTTCCTGACGCAACTGAGTCAAATATTGTCGAAGTTGATCTGAAATCATCAGTTATTTATAAAAAAATCAAATTGATACTGTAGTTTTAAATTACTGTATAATAAAAAAAGATTTTACCAGCTTCTTGGCTGGAATTTGGAGCAGAAAAACCGGTTCGAAATGGAAATCCAGGATCTCCAGGCAAATCAAACTTTGATATACCTAAAGTATACATTTCTTGAAGAGCTTGGTTTTTAGTGGCACACTATTAACATTGAAATGGTATTCATTTTGTTTTTATTAAAAGATAAACTTTGCCTTGGCAGGTCAGAAATTAAACATTATTTAAATTTGTGCTCGCTCTTCTTTATAACCGAAATTAAAATGCAGTAATGATCTTTGATCATCTAACAATTATTTAAACGAAAAAATTTAAATAATGATCAACCTCGAACGCTGTCAAAAAATGACACACCTTTTGAAGTTTCTTCAAACATTCAATTATGTACAACGTCAAATATATTAAAACGAGATCAGCTTCACTCTTTACGAAGAAATAAACAAAAAAAAGTTTTTAATGGATAACTACATAAATGGTTTTTTTTTTTAAGTTAACGCCATACCTTGATTTCAAACTCTCTAAAAAACACATTGGCTTTGAAATAATATAATGCTTCATCTATTATGTCTTGATCATCTAAAAAATATGTATTTGAAATAATGTTTTTCATATTATTTTTTATTATTATTAATTTCAAAAATTGCCTGTAATAGCTTTAGGAGCTGGCCCTCGATATGTTGTTTTGATCGGAAGTAAAGCCATATTTCCTACAAGTTGAGGTGGCTTTACGAATTGAGAATGATACGCCTAAAATATTAGAAAATCTAATAAAATATCAAAACGAGCTAAGCTTTGAAATTATAATAATTATTATTTATTGGACACCGATTCGGTTTCGTTTTCAACGTTAAATTTACATGACATTGATGACTCACATCCGGACATCACAACTTTATAATTCAATTTTAATAGACAAGAAATAATGCCAACTGCTCATTTAATTACTTACCGGCATACTTTGTCCGTTAAATTCAACGGCAAAAGGTAATTTTGGTAAACAACTTTAACGTAAAATAATTAATTCTGACACCGAAAGATTTTCCTCTAACCACCACCCAAGAAGTTTAATCAAGGTCAAAGGTTACGTGGTCAGTGATGTAAGAGGATACACACGCATTATTACTATACAACATAAAATTTAAAAAAATATTCTTAATAAAGAATTAATTCACTTATTCAATCATTGAAACAATCATTATAAACAAAATTAAATAAATACTGTTTTCAGATAAACTTGAAAATAACTGCAAGCTGCAACACTTTACAACGACTGAGCAGACGGCCTCGCACATTGCACAAGTTAAAAATAATTTTTGGGAAAGAAAAGCATAACGGGCTAAATAATTTTATATTTATTTGGTTAATATTTATTGGCATTGAAAATGAGGTACGCACAAATAATTATGGGACCTGCAGGAAGTGGAAAAGTATAGAAATCTATGATTAATACATTTTTAATGAAATTGTAACACTTTGTTGTTTTAAGTCAACGTATTGCAGTCTTTTAACTAAGCACGCACAGAATTGCAATAGGACAATTGATGTCGTAAATTTAGATCCAGCTGCGGAATATTATGATTATGAAACGTTGGCCGGTTAGTGCAGTTAAGTAGAGATAATTTAATAGCATTTTGCCAACTTCGATCTTTTGTTTCTACAGATATTAGGGATCTAATTCATTTGGATGATACCATGGATGAGAAGATCAAATTGGGACCTAATGGAGGACTTATTTATTGCATAGAATATTTATTACAGAATATGCATTGGCTCCACGATCAATTACAAGATATTGAAGATGATTATATTTTATTTGATTGTCCAGGTAGAAAAATTGTATGTTTTGAAAGCTTATAAGGAAAATCGTAATAATAACATATAAATTAAGGGCAAATTGAATTATATACTCACCTTGGACTAATGCGCCAGTTCGTAGACATTTTACAAACTTGGAATTTCTCCGTTTGTGGCGTCTTCTTGTTGGATTCTCAATTTCTAATTGAACCCGCGAAGTTTTTTTCTGGGACTCTAGCCGCTTTATCAGCAATGGTGAATTTGGAAATTCCCCACGTCAATGTCATAACTAAAATTGATCTTTTAAGCAAGAGAGCTAGGAAACAAATTGCCAGGTTTAAATTAATTTACAGAAATATTTTTGAAACAAGCATTAATATTCTGATTTTGAGTAGATATTTAGACCCAGATGTAGATTTGCTTTTAGAGGACGATAATAATTCAAAATGGGGAGAAAAATATAAACAACTAAGCTGCACTATCGCAAAATTGGTATACTGTATTTTTCATTTAAAATCGTCACCATATATGACATTTTCTTTACAGGTTGACGACTACAGTTTAGTCAAATTCATTCCTTTAAATCGGAAAGAGGAAGATTCCATTCAAGATCTCCTATCTGAAATAGATACCTGCATACAATATGGAGAAGATCTTGACTGTAAAACTAAAGTAATATTCCTAACAAATTTCTAAAAAAAAAAAATTATTAAAATGTCATTTTATAACATTTCCTAAATATTTTATAGGATTTTGATGATGGTTTGGACACCGGAGAATAACGTTCCATTATCAATTTATTCAATTAAACAATTTCGAAATTTTACAATTTGTAATTAAAAAATATATTTACTTTGTAATGTTCAAGTTTCTGGCTTAATCGTGGATGCCTGTTTTTTCCTTTTTAAACAATTTAAGAACGATTCATCCATTTCTGAAATATAAATTATGAAAATGTGTATTTTCCTTATCATATTACAAAGTTGATTTTTACCCTGTTCATATTCATCATTTGGCAAAGCGGTTTCTTCCGACGAATCTTCATCCTCGTCTTCATCCAAATCAAACCCATTCGACCTTAAATACATTTCTCCTAATTCAGACTTTGGCATGCTGTATACTAAAATAAAACAATGTATTTTTTTTCTCCAAAAAAGGCAATACACAATATTATTTAGTACTGAGCGGATCATTTTCGACTTCACTTCCTTCCCCGAGATCTTTCTTTAATTTATTCAGTTGCTTAGTTTGTTTTCTTTTAAGCGCTTCTTCCTGATTTTGAATGAGAATTTAATAAGGGTTAGATAATAGTTGTTTTTATCCAAATACATGTTCTAAAATAATTAAAGCGAAACAATTGCGCCAAATTCCATACATAAATTAAGTTACCTTTTCTTTCAATAGCCTCTTATACTCTGGTAAATAATCACTATGATAAAAATTATGAATTAGGGAAATTAAGTTATAGTTCGTAACTACAATATTACCGTTCATATTCAACTGCGGCTGAATCAACCGCTTTAAAAAATTCGTCGACACCTGTGCCATCCATTGCAGAAACACCCACCGTTTTTAATGTTTGATAAAATTCGTCCAATACCAGACACATCGAACTCATTAAGTTTGAAATGTAAGAAGTTCCAGATTGCAAAGCCTCTTGAAAAGCTTCCATATCGTTCATCCATTCTACAGCAAATTTATGATCCACAACGTCAACCTATTTTTATTAACAAAAATAGAAACTATAAATATATTACTCAATTAGATAATTTTTTTCAAATACCTTATTCATAGTTAGAATAAACGGTAACTTCATTTTATACAGCATACTGCACGCATAAAGCATGTTGGACATAAAAGTAACCGCATTTTCACTCCTAACAGTATCAACGACATAGATGACAACCGTTGGAAATTTTGAAGCCTTAAATAATTATTTCAAATGCAGCACTTATTAATAACTATTCAATATTATCATATTTATATGTCTCAGTACCAATGCCTCAGTAATTATCGCTCCGGAAGCAGACCATGTAAATACTTCAATTTGTCCAGGAGTATCAAATATCACATATTTAAAATCATTCCGCCTTTTTTCGACAATATCAATAACCTAGAAAATGTAAAGATTAAATAACCATTAAAATTAATTTTTTGCTCGCTCAAACCTGGTTAAATTTAGTCGCAAAAATATTTAGTGATGTTACAATTCCACCATTCGGTCCTAATTCGTATTGTTTCATAATTTCTTTATACTTGACGGTGTCTCTAATATCTAATAAAAATTTAATAATATATAATTGCAAAAAAATAATAATAATAATGAACTGGGTTAACATTTTAATTGATACCTATATTTACTGGGTAAGGCACGTCATAGCAAGCTGGATCTAAATTCACAACAAATGGAGGCTCATGATTTGAATGAAGATGAGCTGTTAACCTCTAAAAATTTAAGTAAAACTTTAATATGAGCAAATATTTAGCAGTCACTATAACTTTGACAGATTATAGCCAAACCTGAACAAATGTAGTTTTACCAGAACCAGCCATACCAAGCACAATCAAACAAACTGGACTTTTATGTGATGATGGCATGGTCCCAGAACTGGTAGCCTCACTTGATGGCGCAGTTCCAGAACCACCCTCACCTGATGGTCCGGGATGATCATTAGTGTCGTCAACTTCCATTTTACAATTACAATAACCTGATTAATAAATTACAATAACAAAATAGTGTATAAGTTTCAAACAAAGAACATTTATTACAAGCAATAATATTTACCTCTTGATTTCGCTACCAAAATAATTTCACCTTTAATTTTTCCTTGTCGAATCACTAGATGGCGCGATAGTTCCAATATAATAATCCTACCCAACCAATTAAAGCAATAGGTCTGTTCGTTAGCCGTAATTAATTAAATTTTTTCCATAAATGCGTTCGTTTGCTATAATGCATTAAATTTAATCGTGTTCATTAGCATAATGCATTACAAAATAATTATAATTTTTTCACTCCTCATCTCGAGGAGGAGTGGATAAATTATATTCGTCTGCTTCAAAGCTTGTGGCTACAGTGGGCGACCAGCATCGTACATTGTAGCCATTCCGATTTGAGGGTCAGCGAAATGCGCATGCGCAATCCTAATTCTCATTAAAAAGCGTTCATTTGCTAGTTTGGAAAACTGAATAAATGAGTGGAATTGGTGACGTCATGTACATTAAAATTATTTTAATTCATTACGGCTGACGAACAGACCTAATGATCTTTGATTAAAGCGTAAGCCTACTGCGGAAAGAAATGAAATACCTTGCCTTTGCCTTGATTTCGTTTCAAAAGCGAAAAATACCGTTATACCAGAGTTTTAATATACCGTAAACCGCATTGCACGCGCCCAAATAATACTGTAATAATAAAATGTAAAAATAATTTTCAAATTATTTTGAAAATTTTACATTAAAACAACTTTTGGGAGAAAAACTTTTTAAAGTGAAAAATAAATTTATTTAAATATAAATTTAAAAAAAGCAAAACAAGTTTAATGTCAAACATTTTTTTCCCCAAATTTTAGATTCAAAATTTTCTTTTAAAATTAATTTTAAAATGTCCTTTTACATGTACAGGTGAATTTTAATGAAATTTCTAATCCGACCCTGACCAAAACAATTAACGGATCGAGCGTTTGGAAATTAGAAAATTATTTAAATTATATCAAGGATACTTATAATTTATTTAAAACCCGTAAAATAAATCTTCAACTGATATTAATTTTTGTTATAAAAAATGACGTTAAGCTGAAGGTAGCACAAAATTATTATTCGACATGGTCACTCGTCATACATTCGGTATTATGGTTTCAGATCAAGTTGCAAGTTAGTTAACAAACCAAACAACAACAAAATTAAACAGGTATCAAAGTGTGTGACGTCACGAAGCGTTCAGCGCAATTAAACCTCTTCATTCATTTTTTCGAATTGAATAAAAAAAAAATTAAAAAAAAAAGGGCAAGAGAGAGAGAAAGATAAAAGTGAATAGAGAGAAAGCATTATTTCATTAAACATTAATTTTATTTTTTTAAAGAAAATTTCCTAACCAGTTCCAAGTTCCGAGAGCCAGTTATCCGTGAACGGAATGTCGGTATGAATGAAAACAATGACATAAAAAAAGTCGAGTTAACTCTGACTCATAGCAATAATAATGGGTGGGAAATTTCTTGCCGTAGTGGGTGGTCAATAATAGCCCAGGCAGTGAATTTGGGATGGTGATCTCTCCCACAAACTATTTTAATAACAATAAAATTGTCTTTGCTAAATTATTATGTAACTACTGTGTCTACTACCTGTGATCCATAGAAAATATATTTATAATAAAACTTTGCATCACTTTATTAAGTTTTATCATAATAGAAGGATTAAAAATAATCTCTAACCTTGAATACAGTAGGCTATTCATTTTATTAATAGCAGTCAATTTAATACTTTCCGGATAATAAAATTTATAAATAGCCTCGAAGAATAATACAGTAATTATTGCTATCGAAAAAAATAATAATAAAAAAAAATTATTGTGCAACAACATATTTTAATTTTGAGACTTTTTTTTTCTTTTTTAACATTATAATACTGTATATGTAAAATAAATTACATATTTAGTTGTCATGGACTAGCTACAAATTGCTTGACAAAAACTTAAACGGATGAACCACAGAACAATAACAACATTAACAGTAAAAACTATAAAAACGTGCAACCAAAACTAATAAAAATCCTTGCGCATAATACTATAAATTTAAGTAACTAGCGAATACGATTATAATTATGCATGTAACTGGTATAAAAATTAAGATCTATAGCTACCCATCTCAAATGCGACATCTGACACATTTAAATTTTGGTGACTTTTCATAAATATCATTTTGATTTAACCCTAAAAAAAAAATTAATATGTAAGAATGATTTTGATTACCGTACTTTAAAATGAATTAACTACTTATGGGATTATTTGCAATTTCCTGTTTTTCAGGTTGATATTCTAAATCTCTCTTAACACTCGCGTTAAATGCTAGTGCGGCTATTCGAAAAAATAATTCCGCAACATTTTCACCTATCATGTAATTTAAAATTACTCGTAAATAAATTATTAAAAAAAAAAAAAAATTGAATAATTATAAGATGTCCTACCTGTAAGTGATGACACAGCCCAATATTCGGCTTTTAATTCATTTGCAATTCTAATTGCCCGTTCTTCCACCATTTCATAAGCAAAAGCTGGCTAAAATCCAAAATCAATGTACATGTATTGAATTTAAATTTTTAAAAATTTTTTTAATCTTACGCAAATGTCCTTCTTTAATCCAACTATAAAAACGTGAGGATTTGAATTATTTCCTTCGACTACATTTGCAAGCCATGTAGCTGTATTCTGCAAACTTTGCCCATTCGTTAAATCGAAAGCAATTATGACCACTAAAAAAAATTGCAAAAAAAAAAAAAAAATAACATATTAAAATATGTAGAACCCGTTTTAACAACTTAACATAATTAAAATAATACTACAGTACTGTACCGTGAGCGCCGCGATAATATGAGGTAGCAATGCACTTAAATCTTTCTTGTCCAGCCGTGTCCCAACTGTAAATATATTTATTACAAAAAAATATAAAAAAAATAAATAAATGATCAATATAAAACATTTTACTACATTTGCAAATTAAAAGGCACATGTAAAACGTCAAAACGTTCAACTTCAAAATCCACTCCTATTGTAGTTTTATAATCTTTGTCGAACACTTCGTGACAAAATCTTTTAAAAAAAAAATTAATTAATTCAATTTTTGAAACTATTTTCAGTTCACTTTTTTTTAATATTGACTTACCTATTAACTAAACAAGTTTTTCCAACAAAAACATCCCCGACTAACACTACTTTGCATATTTTGGTTCTATAACAATTCATTTAAAAAAAAATCATTACCGGTACAACAAGAAATAGTTAAATAAAATCAATAAATAAAAAAAAAACTTTTTAAACGGATGTTATTAATGCATCATTTTAAAAATTGATCTCTATGATTTTGCCAACCAAATTCGCATGCACAGCAGATTTAAGCATTAAGATTATATAAAATAAACTTTTTTTTACCCTGAAACTTTCGCTTGATTAAAAATGCAGGCTTCTTTAACTTCACCATCAAAATCAGTCTCTCTGTAGGGTGTACAAAAATCATTAAAAGCCTAAAAAAAAAATTTTTTAATTAATAATATAGTTAATTGCTCTTTAGCAAAATATAAATACCGCAGGAAAATGGTTAATGATTCGATCTGTTTCAGCAACTTCTCGCAACATTTTTTGAATTGAACTTTGTTTTTGCCTCATTTTAACTGGCTTTCAAAACTCTATACAACAAATAAAGTAATTAAAAACACTGCTATAATAATACTTAATTACTCGATCTATTTGATAATATGAAAATTAAGTAGGTTAATTTTTTTTTATTTTAAATAATCGGTAACTTCAAAGATAATCAAGAACGATATTTTATCCTCCTAGCATCTACTATAACACCTAAACCATAACGAATAATAAGATTGAACGATTTTACTTTACCGCTTTTTCCATCTCTTATTTGTTTTTGTAAGATTTGAGTTTCCTTTTTAGATCGAAATTCTTGATAATTCCTTCAAGTTCACGTACAGTCAGATATCGTATCGCACAACTTCAGGTGGAGGAAGTTCTTGGTTCCAGGTCAAAGTTCTCATAACGCCGCGCCGAGTCAAGCCGTTGATCAACCGAAGAAAAATAATATTTATATCCATGCGCCCAAACATCCGCTTCGTAAAAACGATAGATGGCGCTAGTTATTAACCGCTAAAAAATAAATTTTAAATTAGTAAACTTTTATTCTAAAACATTTAATAAAATTTTTAATTCTACAAATTTAAATTGCAACAATAAATTTAAAAAATATTTAATTATATTGCCTTAATTAAAGTTATTAATCGAATGCAAGTGATCTATATTATAATAACGCTACCGCTTTAATTGATAGATCGTTTCCATTTTATTAAAAAAGTTCTTAGCTCTGCCACACGAAGGCGCTCGTTAAATTATTTCGTCATTTCCCGGAAAACACACTAGCACCACTGCAGTTTGATTTGTGCAATAATCTTTTAAAAGTAGAACCCGTAGCATTTTTCTAGCGCGTGTGTTACAAGCAAAATGGGTCCTAAAAAGAAGACTCCAGCAGGTAATTGACAATAATAAAATAATAAATAATCTATTAATTTAAATAAAAAATTGATATGTAAAGTGTTATTGTTTAATGTTAAGTATAAAAAGACGGTAGAATAATATAAATATTTGAAATGCGTTTAGGGTTAGAAACCATGTGGCAACGTGTACAGGATAATCAAAATTAACTTATCCCTGTTTTCTTTTTTTTTTTAAATGTTAATTTAGCCGACGGTAAGCCCTCTACCTCTACAGGCCAAGCAGCCGCTGCACCCAAAGGTGCTGCTGCAGCTAAACCTAAGGAGACTAAAGAACCCAAGCCAGCGGCGGCTGCTGCCCCTAAGGCCGGTAAGACCGATAAACCCAAACCAGCAGCAAGTACTAGTGCCGCTGCTGCTGGTGGCAAGAAGCCGGCTGCGGCTCCCAAAAAAGCTGAACCAGCAAAGAAGGATCAACCAGCTAAGAAAGATCAACCAGCTGGAAAGAAAGATCCAGCTTCGAAGGCTAAGGCTGGTCCTGGAGCGAGCAAGCTTAAGCCCAAGCCCACTCCTGGACAAAAGACCGCTGCTGCCAAGGGTGCGCCAGCTAAGAAAGATGCGAAAGGAAAAGCTGTTAAGCCCGTTAAACCAGGCAGTAAATTTGAGAAGAAATCTACCGCCGCGAAAGGACAACAGAAAGGAGTAGGTTATTGAATATTATCAAGTTATTATAAAAGATAACTCATTTTTTTTTTTTTGTATTTGTAGGCTACGGGAGGAGCTGTTAAAAAGGCAAAGGCCAAGTTACAAGCCCAGAAGGCCAAGAAAAATGTTTTGAAGGGTGTAAAACAAACGAGAAAGCGTAAGATCCGCACGGCAGTGCACTTCTTTAGACCGAAGACATTAAGGCTTCCACGCGCTCCCAAATACCCGAGAAAGAGTGTACCTCGAAGAAATAGGTAAAATGGTTTAAATAGCTTGCGATTTTATCTTCTACTCACAATTTTTTCAATTTTAGACTAGATCAATTCTCCATCATTAAACATCCTTTAACTACTGAGTCGGCGATGAAAAAAATCGAAGATAATAATACATTGGTTTTCTTAGTAAACATTAAAGCCAACAAGCCACAAATTAAAGCGGCTGTAAAGAAATTATACGATATTGAAGTCGAGAAAGTAAACACGTTAATAAGGTAATCTTTGAATTAATATTGTTAGAGAAAGAGAGTAGAATTATTAAGTTTGTATTATTTCAGGCCTGATGGACAGAAGAAAGCCTACGTAAGGTTGGCTCCCGATTTCGATGCTTTAGATGTTGCCAACAAGGTAAACGATTAAAATAATAAGAATTTTACTGATTTCTAATTCTCTAAAATTTAATTTCAGATTGGCATCATATAAGCATTGCTTTTTTATTGGGAATTAATTAAATAAAATACCTTAAAAATTATCATTATTGGAAATTTATTTCGGCTTTTTCGCTATGAATATATTGACATTCGTTAGCTTCAAGTAAACATCCATCTGGATGATTTGCGTGAAACCAGCATGGCTTAGTTTTTAAGGAATTTTTTACCTTTTCTAAATCTTTTTTCCGGCGTTTCTTGGGTATAGTTGATGGAGTGGTTAAATAATTTCTTAATTGAACTTTACCTTGATAAACTATAAAAAGAAAAAACTAAATAAATTATTTAAACATGAAAGCGATCTTCCTTACTAGAAAATATATATTGATGATTTTTGATAAATGTTTGTAAACCACCGAACTCCGATTTTAGCTTTTGCAAATCTTCAATTTTTAAAAACTTTGCAAGGTCGCACAATTCCAAAGTCCCTAATATTCAAATAAATTTAATTATTATTGAACTACGTGTATCTCATTTGGATTGAACTATGAGTTATTTATTTTATTACTTTACCTCCAATACGCCATTTCTTTTCTCTACCACTTTGAATTACTGAGTAAATCTCGCCAGACGATTCCAATAATTCTTTAAACACAGTCATCATGATTGAATCTTTGACACTTTTTTCTAATGTTGTACAATTTCTAGTTTGTTGAACAGCTGGCCTAGGCTGGAAATTGCTAGCCCACGTTCTTCCGTTAATTACGACTTTATTTTGTCTCACACAATTATTTTGTATAAAACGTTCGATGTTCAAGTCAGTTTCAGACCACGTTTCAGGTTCAAAGGTTCTATGGCGACCAACTAAACAAATCTTTTACTAATTATTAGCACAGTCGTTTTGTGACTAATTCAATCAGATATTTTTCGAAAGTACTTACTCTTCTAGTTGATGGAATTCTCAACTTGTCAATCTCGTCTTGAAACCCACATACTTTTACAACCTCGCGTACGAATTCAATGTAATCTTCATATTGACTTAATTTGGAATTTCGTCGCTGAAATTTGGAATCAAAGTTGTGTGCGCAACATGGCAATAGAAAAAAACATGTTTTAGGAGAAGATCTAATAAAATTGGTTTAAAACAAAATTAGGTTTTCGTCAATCAAACTCGTTAAATTTAAAGTTTAACCTAGCAGCAATAACAGGAATCCAAGGAGTTAATTCATCCGAATGATTTCCAATAATCCAATCAAAATCAGGAAACAAATATGACGGACTAGGTATATAGGTATCCTCCTAAACAATTTACTTAAGCATGAAAATAAGTTTCAAATTTTGAATGAAGTTAATATAATACTTTTAATATGATAGAAGGTCCAAAATAATCCCATATTTTTCGTCTTTTTATATCAATACCTATTCCTGTATACTAATAATAACAATGATTAATAATTTGACTTCTTACAATTGTAAAATAGATTATGAAATTACCCCTTCCGAGCAAAGAATATATACTAATAAACCATTTCCACAGCCTAAATCAACGAATTTCTGCATTTGATTCGAAGCAGACTGTTGCCTTTGCTCTTCCCAAATTATCTGTAAATACAGTATTGTTAAGTTAGATTAAGGTTCATATACTGCAGCCTACATGAACTAACAATTTATTTTACCATAAGATATGCGGCTAGGCCAATATCTTCGTAAACAAATTTGTGTGGATCGGTTTTTTCGGTCCAAATCTTAAACGAATTAAATTACAGTACTTGGACAATAGTGATGCATAACAAAATTATATAACTTACTTCAACTAATTTAGGACCGTATTTATTTTTTAAATATTGATACATTTCAACATAACGTTGAGAGGAAACAAGTGATAACGATGATATTTTAAGGGAATGCGTTGAAAGTGGCTGCAAAGATTCTAAACTCCATTTTGCAATTTTTGGCAAAACCTTTTTTCTGAGCCATTCTAGTCCCAGATTTCCATCACTATTTTCTTTAAAATCCCATATATGTAACCGCAATCTTAATAAATGAAGAAGAAAATAAAGCATCAGATTTAACAAATTTATATCCGTAATAGGCTACTATACATGTAGCTATATAGTTATTTTACCTTTCTAATGGATCTTTTACAAAATCAAAAGCGTAAGTTAATTGAGGAATTAATTTGTTTTGGGATACCCCGTTAACGTCCTGTCGTACAAAAACAATGATATTGTTCTTCTTGTCTAAATTATAAAAAAAAATAAAGTTCAATGATTGGACTTAAGTGCATGTTCATTTACAATAACTGTATAACTATAGTAACTGCAGTATAACTATAATATTATTATCACCTTTAATTAAAATATCGCTTTCTGGTAATTGCTGCCTAGATGTCATTTTCGAAAGATGGCTCCTAATTTGAATAACAACTCCGGCATCGCACTCTTGAGAACCAACAATTGCACCAAATTTTGAGCTAAAAGATTGCACGTTAATTCCTCCGGCTATAATAATTTCTTGTGCAAGTTCCTCCCAGGTAATATGTGAATTACAATCGCTAAATGATAAATATATCGTTTCTACTATATTAATTGTAGAAATTCGTTTGTTCAAGATGTGAGGCCTATCACAAAATATCGAAACTCCTTTCCAAAAATCATCTGATTTAACATTCGGTATTTGGACTTCATCAACTGGAGTCCATTTATTAACATCGCTCGTCATCATAATTACCTATTCAAGCACATTGTATATTACAATAAACAAAATACCAATAAAATTATAATATATACCTTATAATATTAATTTAATATTTTACGTGGAGAACAATATCATAACACCAGAAAAGATGATGCGAAATGTACCGCCAGATTGAATATGGCAAACAGCAGAAGACAAAATTAGTGAGTGCTCCAAATTTGAAAATCTTTCACACCCCATCAATAATTTAACTCTCCTGGTTCACCCAAATAAAATAGTACCTTCGCTCCATGAATAAATGAATGTTTATTATTGATTTACAATATAATTCTTATTGTATTATAACATTTTCAAAAATAAATGCATCTCCAAAATTCCAACTGAACTTGTCATAATGAGTTGCGTTTTTTGAGCACTCTGTATGCTGTATGATCATCAAAAGAATTTTAAGTTATTTTTAAAAATATGAAAATATACTGTACAGCGGCGTAATAAATCGTTAATTACTTTGAAACTCTCGTATCTAAATTTTTCTAAATTTTTGTTAAATTTACTTAAAAGACATGCAACTCGCAACAACTCTAGATTTGAAAATGGCATGTAGGCCTAGCAGCGAAACCGATTCCTAAGCGTTTTGAAACCCTCAGCATTTTTCGGACTCTTGGAAAAACAGTTTTTTGCATTTTAGGTGTCAAACTAAGCAGTCAAAACGATAAAATGTTAATGAATAAAATTATGATATACAGTATTGTAATTATAAAATTACAAATTTTGCTTTTTTAACAAAAACAATTTATAGCTGGAATAAAACAAAAATAACATCAACTTTGTTGACCACTCATTTATTTATAGATTTCGCCAAAATAAAAATGCAAAAAAACCCCTCAATTTGCAATTTCTCTTGAATTTTATCCGCAAATAAAATACGGTACATAACTTCTCTCTTGTTTATACATGTACACAAATTTAACGCAACAAGTCTATCATAATAATAATATAATAATAGTTATCAAATATTGATAGATATTACGTTAACAATAGTAGGCCTATTAATTATAATAATAAACATTAAGTTACAATAATTTCAGCATTTTGTAAATAGAATTCAATTCACGAAATTAAATATTTACAGTTGGTGAGCAAACTACGCCCAAAAAGTTTAAAAATCTGGTCTGGGAGAAAAATTAAATCAAAGAATGTGCTACAACATTATGCACACGTACTCGAATTCATAAAATGTTATACCGGTTACTATTAATAGTTATTACTATCATTTTGCTCAAAATCACTTAAGAAGGAAGGGTACGTCGTGTGAATAGGATTCCATAGCTGAACCCATCATCAAAGCATCTCCGTAGACCGGCATTATCATATTTTGAATTGGTGCCATCTCTTTCTTCGTCATTTTCCCGGAAACTCCGGCTTTCGGACAATCGTGCCTGATTAAATAAACACGATGAATAAACTGCTTACCGCAATCGTCGCAATGGAAAGGCTTTATTCCGGTGTGAGTAGTTATGTGCCTTTTGAGAACATGGGCTTGACGAAAAGATTTTCCACAGACATCGCACTGATAGGGTTTTTTATCCTCCTAAAAAAAACACAGAAAATAAAGTAAAATCACAAAGCTATTTAAAAAAAAAAAAAAAAAACAACAAACATGTATAAGTAGATGCGTTCTCAGCGTTTTCCTAGATAAAAAGCGTTTCCCGCAATGTTCGCATAAATGACGAGACTTTCCAAAATGCCAATTTGTATGATCTTTTAACTTAGTTTTGCGCGTAAAAACCTTGTTACAGATATTACAGGGGAATGTTTTTCGAATACCGTCGTGTATTCTTTCCTTGTGCATCTCCATGCTCCGTTTATATTTGTAGCTTCTCCCGCAAAGTTCGCATTGATACGGGGTTAATGTACTGTGAGTTTTGACGTGATTGATAAGTAATGCCGGCTGCCGAAACACTTTCTGACAAATGTGACATTGAAACGGACGTTCGTCCGAATGTGTACGTTTGTGTTCCTTTAAACTGCCTTTTGAAGCCAAATTTCGATAACAAATGTCGCACTGAAACGCTTGAGGATCTTGATGACAACTTTGACGATGCATTTTTAAGTAACAGTCAGTCGAAAAATTCTTACCGCAATCTTCGCAAGAATACGGTTTTTCTCCAGTATGCGTTCGCATATGAGTTTTAAGATACACTTGACGAAAAAAACGACCGCATTCTTTACACGCAGACATCCTCGTTCGTCGGTTTCCACCTAGTTTAGGCTTTGGTCCGCGTTTCTTCTTAATCTGACTACCGTCGTCTTCTTCTTCCTTATCCGAATCTTTCAATTTCACTTTACTTTTTAACCGCGAAGGCTTTTTTTGACTTTTCTTTCCTCCATATTCTTCATCCGATGAAACTTCGTTAAAATCATCATCGTCTGAACTAGCTGCTATTTTCCTGGCTTTTTCTAAATCAGAATCTACAACGTCGTCTCCTACTCCCACGTCAACCATTTTCACCACTTTAAAATCTCGCCGAATTCTTAACTTTAACTTACGAGGTTTCGACGACTTACGCTTCGACTTCATCTCTCTTTTCGACGCATTTTCGTATTCTTCGTACTCGAAATCGTCTTCGCTATCGTTATCTGAATTCTCCAGATCCGAGAACAATTCGTGTTGATGTTCTTTCGACCGATCAGTCGCCGCCGCTGGAGATTTTGACCTTAAAACTCGATTAGATACAGAAACTGTTTTAGACACTACCTTCCGAGTTTTTTTGACAGTGGCACGGCTCTTTTTTTCGTCACCTTTCGGCTTTCTTCGAGTTGAATATTTTAAAGTCTGGGTATTGCCATCCACAGTTCCGTTTTCGTACTCCTTCGAATCGATAGAAATGGAAAATTCAGCGGCGGCGTTTACTTTCAAACCTTCTTCGACCGCCTTCTCTTCATTCGTAGCATACTCAACTTGCACGACATCTGGAGGTTCTATCGTCTCTAAATCAGGTTTACAACTTTCTTCTTCTTCGGTTTTTAAGAACATGCCATCAAATTCCATTATATTATTGAGAGTCAAATCCATCTCCAATTCTTGCAATTTTGAAATTCATTTAATATGAAATGATTCAATTAATAACGCGAGATAGATGCACTAAATAACAAAATATACAGACACGGAATCATTAAAATGTTACATGATTTAATAATCATTAGAATTGATATTCTAATACATAAAAATACTTACATTGAGAATATAGCACAACGAAGCGGAAATTTAACGCCATAGGCCAAAGGCCATTTTTTTAAAGCTCAAATTAATTATTACAAATTCCAAATTAACATTAATTATTACGTAGCCAAAAAAAAAATACTCTTGCATTTATCCTTAAATCAATAAACAAAAACTAAAAATAATATATGAAATTAATGCAGGTTATTTGACTCAAGAGAACCACCATAAATCTCCTTAAAAAAAATAAACATTGCAAACTGAAACCTCATTTGAATTTTGAAAGGCACATTTAAGATACTTCTAGGGAGCTTTCGCCAAATGTGTTTACTGATGTCATAGAAAATCATTTAAAATAATTGCGCGATTTTTAATGTTAATGTATTAATTTTATTAGTTTTTTTATTTTCTTAATTTTAATAAAAGTAAAAGTAACTGAAATATAGACGCAATAAAACTTCCAAATAACAAATAAAAATATTAATTAAATTACTTTTAGCGGAACTAATTATTCTCGCTATGCAATAATACTGTACTTTATAAACAAATTTTCAGAATTTGAATAATCATTTTATTAATAATGTTATGTTGAGCTATGACGAAATTTTAAATAGAAATTTCACTACGACTAATCATCAGAAGTATTGATGGTTATTTCTTTAGAAAAGGAGAAACCAGCAGCGGAGAAACCCCTCATCCCCTTGCGATTTTTCCAAATAGAAAACGGGTGAATCTGACGTCATTGAGATTCCCCGTATCAACCTGCATTTTCTGCGGAAGACCCCACTGCTGCAGGAAAATAAATATTGAAACCAATCGCAGCAAAAGTAAAAGGAAGTCACCGGTATATTACGTATCAACGTTTTCGCACCAGATGAACTAACCTTCGTTTGTTTTTTCTTGTTCGAGCAAATTATAAATACAGTTTGATCACGTAGACCACGAGAGATCTAGATAACTCTCCTATCGCCTGCATCCATTCCAAATCTCTCATTCCACTTGACATAAACCGGGGATTTGGTAACGTCAAAAATATTTGTGTTTCGAGGGATTAAAATAATATTATTATAAAATATTTAAAAAAAAAAAAATTAACTCCACGAAACTATAGTTCTAAGTGAAATAATTATTTGAAAATGGCTGGAACTATAACTCAACTTGCTAAACAGGTAAAAATAAAATAATAATTTTCTTTTTATAATAATAAAATAATAATTTTCTTTTTATAATAATAAAATAAAATTAAACCGAATAATTTTAACTCGTTTTCTCTATAAAACTGTTAAAATTAAAACATCTACATTTAAAGGTTAATGAAAAATTAGTAAGAAAATTAAATGAACCCACCCCTTTTCTGGAATAAATAAACATATAATGACAAAAATAACCTATCATTTATCAACAAATAAATTTAAATGCATTTAAACCGTATAATCTATTATTTTCTGTGGTGCAATAAAAAAATTCCATTAAAAAAAAGAATACCGGTATCGGTACATTTTTTGAAAAATATTTTCTAGATGGCGAAGTAGCGCACATCATAGAATTTTCTGGAGTTAATGTGCAGAATTTATTATTTAGCGTCACGTAGCTCTTTTCTAATTTTATACCGCTCGATATAGATCAAAAAAAATGTTATAATAATAACCTCGAATATTGCTGTAAACACTTTAAGCTGAAATTATTGTCGTTTATTAGATTCATAAAACCTTTAAAAAAATATTTTTTTTTAAATTGCAGGTTGGAATGATTGGATTCCGTCAACAGCGATCTCACTTAAAACCTAATAACTATCAACTACAACGAAGGTAATTCAAATATCTTTTTAAAAAATCAACAACTGATAATTTCTCACAATTTTACAAGGTTGTAAATTGATAAAAAAAAAATATAGAACTAATATTGACAAAATGTCTAACTTTAAACAGACAACTGTAAATATTATATTGGCCTAGCCCTAAGGCTATTTTTATTTTTCTTTCTTGTTAAATTTTTTTTTTTTAACTAATCAAAAAAAAAAAAAAAAGTTCAAAAGCACTTAAACTAAAGTAGGCTTATACCTATTTAAAGTGATTTATTGGGCAATTTAGTAAAAGCTTTTTAAACACCGAACTAAAAATAAATTTACATAGAAAAATTTCATAAACAAATTACTGTACGTGTAGTTAAAAATATAATATTTATTCTGAAGTGTAGAAACTTAAAAAAAAAAATAATAATAATTCTTAGCATTATGACGTCGCGTCTATAAATACCCAATACTGTATTTCCTTAAAAAAAATTCAAATGATAATAATTATTGTAATAAAACCTAATAACTGCATATTTATTTTGAAATTGTAGCTTCGCCACAGCACACGAGGGTGCGGAAGAGTCAGGCGGCTTGAAAAAGATCCTTTTCATCACCCTTTTCTGCGTTATACCGATAGCAATCATTGCTACAAACTCTTCCCAAACGTACGGGAAAATGTCGGGAAAGCCACATGTTCATTTAAAAGAAAAATAAAAACGGGTGCAACGAAATAGTACAGCTAATCATAATAATAATTAGCTTTTAGATTAATGCAAAGAGAAATCAATGTGACTTAAAGAAAATTGTAAATTAATTTTATTTATAGAATATAATTATTTACCGGGCAGTGAATTTAATTTTTTTTTTTATATAATATTTACAAATATCAATACTGTTTAAAAAAATGTTTAAAGATGTTGTTCTTTTAAATAATTTAAACATTATGACTTTAAATTTTAACATGTTAAAATTTTCACGTACGATACAGTATATTGATTGTTATTGAAATAAAAAAAGAAAAGGTCGTTTAAATGCGACGTATAATGTAAATTAATGCAAAACAAATATATTAATTAGTTGAGAAAATTAAACATGTTCTAATTAAACAAACATAAGCCGGTTCACCTTCATTTAAGCAATCTGTATAGTATAGCAATCAAAATAATAAGACCTATACTGTTAACTTTGAAATACAGTACAGCGCCAGAACTATCTCGCGAAAATAGAATTAAATATTCTTTCAACCCAATGTAAAATATTAAAAGAAAAAAATAATTTCCGCATAAAAATTATTAAATGAATAGACATTGCAATATTTATTTTTTCCCCCTTCCATGAATTATGAAATATTGAAAAATCATTGCAACCGGAAATTACTTTTATCATAAATTTTAAAGTTGCACAACAACTGTTCTGATATTAATTATAAAACTTAAAAGATTAGATAATTGCATTTGAATTAGCAAATTATCTTTTAAATATTTTGTAAAAAAAAAAAAAAATTTAATTGCAAAAACTATTTGCCATTTTCTTTACCTTTTCGATAAAGTCAAAACAAAAAAAAATTGTCACTTCAATGTTTCGAAATACTGTACAAAAAAAAAAAAAAAAAAACACTTGAATGATCCTCGAGTGAAAACATAAAATTAAATTCAAAAAGTTTTGGAAAATATCCTTAATATTAAAGATGCTTATATTATAATATGTAAAAAACAACTTTTAAATTTTATTTGTTTGGATCAACTTCGTAAACACAACGTGCCCGATTCCAGAAACAAGTACGTTATTTAAAAACTCTAAAATTAAGAGCACAAACGAATGTTTGGAGGAATCGATAACGTGTGGGATATTCATTAATGAAGTAAACTTACTTACATTTGCGGCGGATTTAATTTTTTTGTGAGGCGGAGGACCTGTTAAATTTTCCTTACTAGAATTTAAATGAGGCACCTGCTGCATTTGGTTCGCCGTTTGAATTGGAGGAGTTTGATTAGCTGCCATAATATTATGAAGTTGCGATTTGGTTCCTCTAGGTTCTTTGGTAGAAACGTAAGTATGGTCTTTCCGCGTTTTCGGCAGATCCCCTGCGTTTTCCTCCGAACATTCGTGGTGAACGTAAGTGTGATCGTCTCTGGTCGGAGGAGTTTGTACGGGTTGAGGAGGCGAGATTGGGGCAGTTTCTAACCAAGTAGTCGTCGTTGTTATTGTTGTAGGATTCGACGAAGAGTAGCTGTGATCTCCACGCTTCCCACCCGTTATTTTGGACGATTGAGCATTAGTCGAGTAACTGTGATCTTGTCGACGCAATTTTTTTCCTGTAACCATTGAAAGATCCTGAGGAGGGGATGCCGACGGAGGAGAGCCGTACAGACCGATCCAATAACCAACTAATAGTCTCATGCAATTCGGAAACAGTCTAGGCACGAGAACATGCGCCGAAGGTAAATCGTCTACTACATTAAAATTTTCTAATTTAAAAAGATCTACTCGTTTCGCGATTACGTCTTTAAATTCGTTCAGAGTTTTCCCAATCCAAACGCCGGCCAAATTCAATAAGATATCTTCGTTTTCGTTCACGCTCAATTCCGTCGTGGAACTGCTCGTGGCGATTTTCGAATCGGATTTTAACAAACAGGAAAAATCGACGATAGTTTGGAGAAAACAATTGAAAATTTCACCTATTTTGGATTTGGAATCGCGATAAACTAGCTTCAAAAACGAAATCAACGCGTTAGTTAAATATTTGTCCTCCTTCGAACAGCTTTCGGCGTATTGCTCTACGCGATGTAATAAATCGTTACTAAAGCGTTGAAAAGAATTCTTACCCACGTTTTTTCGACTCGAACTCTCTGAACAAACTATTCTATTTTCATAATCCGTGGTAGAATCGACGACTATTGACTTTTCAAAACTAGTCTTTCCGTCGTATGGCCGACCAATCGATAAATGCTCCGCTTCTTGGTTAGGTGCAAAACTTGGTTGAAGGTTTTCCAACGTTACGGATAATTTGCGAGGCATTTTTGGATCGGCTTCGATACTTTGCCACATGTTCTGTAATTAAAAAAAAAAAATTATTAAAGCAATTTCATTAAATTCAATACGCGTGCGACTTAAATGAAATTACAAAATTTAATATATTACTATGAGAGATGTAACGATCTTTAATTGAAATTTGCGATCCTGATGTTCGAACATCACTTGAAAAACTCCTTGTAAACTATAGAACCAGGCACCATGTAAACAGTGATTTAAACCACTTATGGTGACGTCTACAAAGTGTTTAGTAATTATAAAATATGATTAATATACATTTTTAAAAAATTGCATTTTACCACTTGGAAACAAAATCTTAGTGGCCAGTCCAAGTTTTGCATATCTTGTATGAATACGGCTATGATTGGTAGAAGTAATGCTAGAGTTATTTAATAAGTCGGTACCAAAATATAATGGCGTGATGGCATCCACGTCCTAGATCAAAAATTGCAATGTTTACAATTATCAATGTTATATTACGTATGCATGCAATCAACACACATGTTCGTCTTTTCTGTTACACTAACCTTTGAAAGACGGACATTCAAATATCTCAAACCCTTTTCGCCTTCAATTTCATGCTTTAAAAGATGAATCACGGTCTGAGACATTTTCATAGGTAACCTATTTATCAAATACACATGTCCCGTTTGAAAAGCAGCTGGAAAATAACTCAATCGCCACAGATGTAAGTTTTAACAAACGTTATATTATACAGCACATTTGATGACGTCATCATTTCATTTCAACACAAAAACTACAACCAAGATCCGCTCTCTTTATTAATTTGCTGAAATTTAATTTTCTCGTTTTAAAATTTAATACTGTAGTCCATAATTTTTAATATTTTACTATTATTTTAAGACTTAATCGTTTCTATAATTAAAAAATATATTACTGTAATAATCTCTAACATTAATTTTGATTTTTTAAAAAACACAGTTTGCTTTCCTGATGTTCCGACACTACTCCTTAAAAACTCTTTGTATTACATGACATTGAGTAGGCTACAATATTTCATATTTAAAATTACTTTACTTGTTGATCAAGTAGAGTATATTCTTACAAGCATGCAATGAAATATCCCACCTTAAAATGAATTAATATAATTATTCCCCTTTACTATACAGTACTGTAGTTTTATTTTAGTCAACGTTTTAATGGAAAATGAACACGAAAAGTGAGAGTGGATCAAATTTTGTTTTTAACACGATTTCCTTCCCAGTCATACAGGCAGGAGATGAAGAAACCAAATTTTATTTAAGTTTTTCTCCCCCCCCCCTCCACCCTTATTTTATCGAACAACACTATCAAAATACTGTACAGTATCTCTAGAATTGACAGTTTTATGTTAGGCAAAGTTTTCACGATGCGCTACCACTGTTTTCCTATTCAATCCATTAAAAAATACTTATTAGGGTAGAGTTGAGTGAATTAAAAATATATTTAAGGTGGGATATCTCACAGCGTACTTGCACAACCAACCCATCAAAGAGAATAACAAATTTGTAACACGAAATAGACCAGAGTTTGTTCTAAGTAGAGTGGCGGATGAACGAGCCTCACGAAATTTTATAAAAGCAAGACGTTGAAACAAATACCATATTTGATACAGTAATTTTATTTTTCGACCCATACATTCGATTAGCTTAGAATACTAATTTATGCGGATACATTTTATTACGAAGAGAAAATCTGGAGGCCAAATATCTTAGAACCATTTTTCTATCAGGATGCTGACGGATAACGTCCAATAATTGTTTATCGACAGTTATTTGATCCTGTTTCCTCCTGTCAGACGGCTTATAGACCTAAAATAAATTTAAAAAAAAAAAGATTAAAAATAAATTTCTAGAAAATAAATTTCATCCAATAAAATATTCACCTCTTTCTTAGTTTCGAAAATTTCGCCCTCATCCTTCTTCTTGCGTTTAGGATGACGTCTACGGAAATATCCGTCACTAAGGTGCTTCGGAAGCTCCACTTTCTCGACATCCAACTTCGTCTTTGTGGCGATCACGTAAATCTGGTTAATTCGTCTCAATGGACATTCGTTCAGCTTAAAGGGACCTTCACGTATACAGTAAAAATTATGAGCATAAGAAATAAAAACCACACAAAAAAAAAAAAAATTTTTTTACCAGTGACGAGCAATAAACCAGATTTCAATTGCTTCAAGAAGACTACTCTCTATTTAACAGGAAAATATTAATCTTCATTTCTTTCCACGATTTCTATTTCTATTACCTTTCCACGTTGTCTTCCAGCTACAACGATCAAAACAGTACCAGGGGTAATGCTCGGTCGTAGTCTTCGCTCGTGTTCACAAAAAAACTTCTTTCTGGTAAACGGCTTCTTAGGTCTCGAAGCAGTTGGATAATATTTCGGCTAAAATAAAATTCGAGTTTTTACAAAGCCAATTTACAAAATGAACACCAAAATTGTATCTTACCAGTTTCTTCAAAAGAATCTTACGAGTACCTCCGTTCTTCTCACCACCGATCGGCTTTTTAATAAACTTCGGGGGTCTGGACTTGGATTTTTTAGTCTCAGTCTTCCATTCACTCGCTTTGCGCTTGAAATGCGACTTCTTTTTAGCCATGCGATTTTGGGAAAATCTGTACACGCCAGTTGGCAACTTGTAGTTTCTCGGACGACCAACATTTTTAGCCGGAGTTTCAGGCTTTTTAGATTTCGCGACAGCTTTCGCTGCTGGCTTCGCACCTTCTTTCTTGGAGTCCGCCATCTAATTAATACAAAAATGAATAAAATTACCCTCGCTGTGCAACACTCAACCACGAGTCACGTAAAAATTTTTACACGGGTGAAAAAGTTAAAGTAAACATTTTTATCGTTAATTATACATTACAAAACAATAATCAACAACTATAGTATACAAATAACAAACTTTTAACCTTAGATTAATTAAATTATTTGAGATTTAAACAGATTTAAAAACAACATGAAGCAACATACCTTACACGCCGCAGAAGATCGACCACGGAATTTCCACTGTTGTCTAATTGATCCACAACTTCCGCAATGCTGCCAGATATCCTTAACAAAGTAAAACTATCGATATTTTAAGCTATCGTACGCTAACTATCGATATCAAATTGTTGACTAGTGCGGACTTATTAGACTTAATAATTAATTTCGGTCTTTTACAACATTCTCAACTCAGTACATGTATATGAAAAAAGGATAATCAAACTAAAAACTATAATCAAACTAAAAAGCAGAGGCACTAAATGCGGCCAAGCCAGATTGCGTCGACTATCGATAGTTTTCCGCCCCTACTCAATCAGCAAATTCCAAAAAGGGACCTACCGAAAAGCACACGTTTAGTCCAAATTACAGAATTATAACAATAACCGGCAAGGGCCATTCAAAATAAACATTAAAATATAATAATAAAAAATAACTCAAAAAATTTGTTCAAGTAATTTCGAAAAAAAATATACCGGGTCTAGATTAAATTGTAGCGTTTAAATTACTTTTAGAATTTTTTTAAATTTAATATTTACTGTACTTTTTTTTCAGTTTTTTTTTTTTTTAATTTTTAATTTAACTTTCCTATATTTTTTTTAATTTAATTTTTTGAACACCATAATTAATTTACTTTTAATAGCAAAAATTAATTTTATTTTACCTGGGTTTTGCTCTTATCTGTGTCCTAGTTTTGGTCATTTATTTATGTAATTTTAGCCTTACCTTTATGCACGAAACAATCAAAACCGTTTTGTCTTTTTATTATTTTTTTCTTTTATTTATTATTATTATTATTTTATTCTATAAAACATAATACATTACTAATCGTTCTCTCAGAAGTAAGTTGCCAACAAGCTCTAATGTTGGCTCTAAAAAGGCGTAATAATAATTATATAATTATTCTTTAATTCTTGACCACTTTCTGACTTTTCATTATCGCTTCTTTTATCAGAGACTCCTTTGCAAACTTGGTCCACCATGGTGCGATGGTAAAAAAAAAACGAAAAAAAAGTTAACCAGCAAACAAAAACAAAATTTAGATTGAAAATTTATTGGTGATGTGTATAAAATACATTAGTGTCAAAGTAAAGAAGTTTTTTTTTTCTTCAAAAAAAAAATTAATTCAATTGCTAAAGTGAAGCAATTTTTAATCAATTCACAAAAAAGTAAAATTTAATGTCAAAGAAAAAGAATGTGACCAGATAAAGTGGCAGTGATTAAAAATTAATTAAAAAACCATTTTTAATTGCTTTTATATGAATTGTTTCTATCTCGCTTATGCATCACATAATAATTAGTTATATCAAATACTCATAATAAGGGAGACAACCGAGTTATCAACAAATGCATAAAAAAGGGAGAAATAATTCATAAATGTCAAATATTAAACGGGTCGGAAATTAAAACCAAAAAAAAAATAAAAAAAAATGTCAAAAACAAACAAAGAAAAAAAAATAATAAACGTTAACAATAACATAAAAAAAAATACATGTAATAATTGGAAAATAATAATTAAAAAAAAAAACCTATATGTACATCACATTCTCATCAGAAGTTATGACAGTAGTCACAGACAATGTTTAAAAAATAAATAACGTTACACCATTAAAAAAAAACTTTCAGTAGAACCCCTTTTAACCATTCTCAGTTTAACCTGCTTGTGTTGCTAAGTTTTGTTTTGTTATATTTAAAAAATAAGAGTTGAAATTTTAAATGGGCTTATCACTAATTAATAGTATAAAAGTGATAAATTAAATACGTTATAATTCGATCACTTAATTTATAATTATCGTATTACCGGTATTAATGATTTTACATGTAAACTCGGTATTAACCGACAGGGCCGGTTAACAGGAATTCTACTGTCCGTTAAAAAAAACATGATTTCTTTTTGCCAGAATTTTTTAAGAATTAAATTTTTTAAAAAAAAAACATGATTCAAACAATACTACAGAAACTGAAACCTAATAATAATTTGTAAACAAAGAAAGATAGAATTTTTTCAATGTTTTGCCAGTGAATGTCAAGATTGTGTAAGGTGTAGTATTATGGTTAATTGTAGATAACCTATTCTGATATGTGTTATAATTGCATAATAAAATGCAAAATAGTGAGCAATTATAATACACATGCACCTAAAAACGAAATACAATTGCATAATGTGTGTTTTTAAATGTTCTCGATTGAAAGGGGGAGGTATACAGGTTTCTTTATAAATTATAATCTAAAAAAAAAAAATTACCAATACAATTCTATAATAATTATAATGAGCAAATAACGCACACAATGAACTAGGCATCTTCAACAAACGACACACAGACTACGCTTATCATACAAATCAGGCGAATATTCATTTCGATTCTATTTTATATTTAGAATCAACTTCGCTGTTTCCTGTGCCAATGCACAGAAAAACCACACATAGATTCACATAAAATTTTGAGTGAAGTGAGAGGGAAACATTAAAAGAAACGGGTTTCTTGTTTATACAAAAAATATATATGTGTATAATTATTGTAATTGTGTGCTAATTGTTGGCAAATTATTTTTTTCAACACCACCCCACATAGTGAGTATGCTTACATCGACAATACGTACATACACACGCTGACAAAAAATCCGCTATTTAGATGACATTTTTTAAGAGAAAAAAAAGTTATCTAAGGATATTCATTTACAGACAGTGAATGAGACACGTTAAGACACTTAATATGGGACCGAGAGAAAGTGGTAGCTAGAACTACGATCACAGACCTGAAAACCCTTGTACAGTATATAAATTTGTATATAATTGCAAATCTTCCATTTACCCATACAAACATAAGACAATACAATAACAAACGAGAAAAAAAAATCAAAACACTACACACTTTACGAACACCAATTAAAACACGATATAGTGTTGTCTACAGTTCACTTTTTTTTTCGTCTAATCCTTTAAAAAAAAAAAAAAATGACAAAAAGAAAATTATGTATAAATAACCCTAACAAAAATGCATCTATTAAAGTCGATTCGCACCTAACTCGAAACAATCACCACTAAACAAGAAAACTATTTCTTTGGTCATCAAGCCTACAAATTAATATTTGCCTACAGCACAAAATATGTTTCAAAAACAAATACTAGAATGGGGGAAAAAAAAAAAAAAAAATAATAAAACTGGCCATATCAATGTAAAATTACTCCATTTCATTATTCGGTTAAGTTTGCATCGATTATAGAATTGTTCACAATCAATTACATTATTGTTTACCAAGTTTAATAAATAAACAAAATTAATTAAATTACCGGCAATTAATTGGTAATTTAGAGTTAAATTTTCACAGGGAGATTTTTGTTTTACAAACTTACTGTACTTCCGATTTTAAGATAATCAAAATGAGAAAAACCATTAAAATTTCCACACTATTCGTATTCGTCAAATTTTTTGTTCCCTATATACGTAGGCCTATAGTATAATTATCAAATAATTAACGTCACTACATCAGTCAATTTAGCTTATTGTGATCATTCATTTTCTATTCCACTCCAATACTTAATCCAAAAACAAAGACGGCGTTAAGACAATAAAAATGATCGTATGTAAACTACATAATTATTATGACACTCGTGTTGCAATCAAGCAATATGATGTCAATCATCTGCGCAATATATTTACACTAAATTAAATACGGCGAGGTAGAAAACATAAATAGACATCATGCTAATGTAAGCAGCAATCCTCAAAATGTACACGACCCATATATACAGAATTAATACCTACTCCCCCAAAATACATAATTGATTGAACTTAAAAAGTATAAAAAATGAAAGACATTATAATTACAGCGACGCTACACATACGGACATAAAAACAGAAGAACATTTCGCTTACAAACACTTGAATATACTGTACTGTATTGTAGGGTAAATAATTAACCCACTTTTCTAAGGCAGAGGGTTCCCCGACAATATGCTTGAAACGCAAACTATAACACAAATCGAACCATATTTCTTGTTTTTGCAAACACAGTCGACAGCAGCACTTCTCCCTTTTTCGATTTCGTTTTAGCACAATCACAACACTTTGATAGAACAATCGAGAAAAGTCAATTGTGGTAGTTTTTTTTTTTTAAACAAAAGTTGATCTAATATGGCAGGTCTGTAATAAGATAACACCATACCAAAATATTATATTAATTACAAATTTAAGATGATTGAAATCAATCAAAAAAATTTCATTTTCTCTTTTCGTTCTACCATCGTACATAATTACAGTATATTATGTTGATCATCGGCTTTTAATTGGCATTAACAAATCTAAGGTGAATGTGCTGGATCGCTCAGCAGGTCCCTTTAAAAATTTGGCAGTGACGCTGGTTGCTTGCATAGGTGACGAAGAGAAACTTGATTGGCGGAGGAGCAGGAGACGGATTATTCGCTTTTTAAATACAAGAACTACGATACAATACTCATTCAACGTAAATATCCCTGGTTTAGGAATTTGCGTCTCTTTCACACACTCGATATTCCATCAATTCCCGTCTCCTCCGCGTCGAAAACCTCGTCGCACCAACTACACATCTTCTTCGCTTCATTTGATTAGCAATTCTTTATACTTTCATACACACACTATATTAGTCAAGTCACTCAATGATAAGTCTGTCATTGAAGTTGGCTTCACTCGCTGCTGACTCAATTATATACAAATCCAAAAAACTTAAATAAAATATAAAAGGAAGAAAATCAAAATTTAGCAGTGATGATTAAAATAGAGGAGATCAAAAAGACTGATGTGTTGCATAGAGAAATCCCTCGGATTTTCATACGCTTTTTTAAAATAATATAACTTATATATATATAAAAAAGAGTTGAACTGTTGGTCCTCTATAAAATTTTTTCTTTTTTTTTAAATTTTCTTTCGTTGATTCATTGTTTTAAGGTGTTGTCTATATTTTTGGCTCCCAAAACTAATGGCGTATAAATTAGATATATAATATGTACAATAATTATATAAGTAGATAAGTCATTATTTTGTAGTTCATTCCCAGTGATGAGGTGATGGAGGTAATTCTGAAGGATGAGCCACAGAAGAACTAAAATAAGAATCAAACAAATTGCATAAACTCATCTGTTATTCAAACCATCAATTAAATAATTGTGTAAATAATTGTCGCAAAAATAAAATGAAAAATTCAGCTCACCTCAAATTAGAAAAAATAAAATATCAACTAGTAAATAAAATTTTAAAAATGTGGAAAGGAAGTGAAATGAAAGAAAAAATTAGTGACAAAAAAAATGTGAAACCCCAAAGAACGTGCACATTTGAAATGGAAAAAATAAACAACCATTAAAAAGCAGAAAAGTAAATGGAAAAAAAGCGAACGTTTAGACACAATCACAGAAGTGGATAACGAACCTGGCCCAAGAAGATAGAAGTGCCAGCTAGTCTGTGGGATGAAGTGGCTGAGAAGAAACTTGTTTGTAGTAGAGACTAGCTTACCTCGCGAAACTTTTAAAAGCCGCAGACTGGGGATTGATACAAAGTGGAATTCGGTTGCAATTACGGTACTGCTCCATTATAAACTTATGCAACGATTCTACCAAAGAAAATAAAATTAATAAATTGCTAAACAGCATATTTGGCATTTTATTACCTTTAACTTGCTGCACCGAAGTGAGATCTTTTTCAAAGGCGTCGTCGAAATGTTGCGGAGGAACAGGTTCAAAGTCTGCGGTGTAATGTCTCCCAGAAGCAGCTGTGGTATGGCAGCATTTACACATGCACGAATGGTAACGAAGTCTTCCTTCGTCCACGTATGGATGCGATAGAGCGTCCGTACAACTCAAACGTTTATCCTTTAAATTAAATAAACTCTCCAATTAGATATGTAAACCAGGGTATTAAATAATAAATAAAATGTCCTTACCGGATCAAAGACTAGCATTTGGCAAAGAAGATGGACGGCCTCGTGTGTTGCTTGGCTAGATAAAGTATATAAAGCCGCTAATGAAGGTTGTTTATGAGGTCGGCGAATCATATGAGATCTGGCTCCGTCACAGGCATACTTCATGTCTTCTTGCGTCGGGGTTCCTAAGAGATCAGTTATCAATTCCAACTAAAAAAAAAAAAAAATAATAAGAACTTGTTAAAGATTTTAAATCAAACAAATACTTGACAATTACCTGTTGTATAGGTGATTGAGCTTGAAACAGTATCCTTCGTCCTAGTAATTCGGCGAAAATGCATCCTACGGACCACATGTCTACAGCTGATGAGTAGTGCTTAGCTCCCATTAAGATTTCAGGTGCTCTGTAATACTGCGTCACCACTTCCTGCGTCATGTGTTTAGACTCATCAGGTTCTTCAACTCTCGCCAAACCAAAATCGCAAATCTAAGTTGAGTGCAGAAAATATTAGCCCACGCAAAATACATAAACACACAAGTCAATTACTTTGAGCACACAATTGCTGTTAACGAGAAGATTTCCTGGTTTAATATCACGGTGTAAAATTCTCGCGGAGTGAAGATACTTTAATCCTAAAAAAAAAATAAAACTAATATAGCGTTTTTGGATAAACAAGAATTTCTAAATCTATTATAAATAGCCTTGCAAATAAATAGTCTATAGTACTACTATTAAAATTTTTAAAATATTGTATTTTTCTTGTGTAATGAGACAATTATAATTGCATTTGAAGCTTTCACACCTTTATTACAATAAAATAAAAAACTTACCCCTTAATATTTGGTAAAGAAACACTTTGACATGGTCGGCGGTAAGAGGCTGTGGTGAAACTATAATCTTGTGCAAATCACTTTGCATTAATTCTGTTATTACATATCTAATAAGAAGTTGGTATTAAGGAAATCAACAAGTTACAATACTGCATTCCAATATCCTCAAGTTTTTAAACTGTATTAGCCATTGAAAACATTTCTCCCCAAGGAATTTTGTTAATTTATAATATGACACTATGGAACAAATAAATTGAAACTTTTACATAAGAATTCATATAAATCTAAGAAAGCTTTTACATAAGAATTCATATACTCGTAAATCTAAGAAAGCTTATTGTAACCTACAAAATCATTAACATAATTATCATAAATCATCACGCGGTACAAAATTTAATTAATTTGATAGAGAAATTTAAATAAAGCAACTCCCACGGGATATTAAATAACATGTTTCTATCTTATAATAAATTACTGTTCTATTTCAAAGAATCTTATTCTTGTGCTAGCTGTCTTCTTAAAAAAAATCGTACAAAGAGCAGTTTTTGATTGGTCTTTCAACCAGCATTGAAACCAGTATAGTGTGTAGTTACTTTTCTTTAAAAAAAAATTCAACTCCAAAAAACCCAGGAACACAAACGTTATTTGTTATTAACAAATGCGAGTAAATTGTCGTTAAATTATAGTACAGCTCTAAAAAAAATGAGAGACCAAAAAAAAAAAAAAATGGAAAGGCTATAAAAATATTATAGTGATGGTGTATGTTGAACGCCATCGATGATAAAGCTCTGTGAAAATTGAAGAGACAAAGAGAGCAGAGGAAAGGCGAGTGAGAAGGGTAAACCCTACCAACAGCTGACTAAACGTCTAATATCAGCAAATACACGTGTTTCGCTATATAGGGTAGTGACCTTTACGAGTCGACGAGACGCTCCTATAACCCTTATATAAATTATTATTATGATGCACACCGCAACTTTCTCCTACCACCCTCCTTCCTTCCCTCCCTCCCCGTCCGCAACAAAGCAAACTAATTTTAAGAAACAAACCTGAATAAATATAAAAAACAAGGATACAGTTCTTGAAAGAAATCGAGATGGGGAGGTTGTAAAATATCCAATGCAGACAAAACCTGGACAAAAAAAAAAAAAAAAACAAGTAGTTAATATTTTGAATACAAAATTATAAAGAAAAACAACTATGAAATTATTTTCCCAGTAAAATTCATGCTACTTTTGCATATTCAACAATACATATTTTAAGATAAAGTAAGTTCTTAAAAAAAAAACTTGTACAGTAACTTATACAAAAATTATATAGCCGAATAATAATGTTAGGGAGCTCCTTTTCTGCTAACCATGAAACTATCTTAAAATCAAAATACAGTAACACTGTTTTAACGTTAGTTACAAAACTATAAAGTACAATAAATTGCGTTTATTTTAAACTCCGCGCAGTTATGGCTGTGGATAAATTAGATGTGAAAAACAAGCGCGACGCATGTGGAGAGAGACTCAACAGTTTAAAATTCGCTTCCTAACACCAAGCATCATTAATCTTGTCTTGCACCTATTGTCTTGATTTTTAAGGTCACAGTTAAAGCCATGGGCTGACATCTAGTCCTCAGCCAAAAAAAAAAAATTAATTGATTTGTAGTTAAAATGGAACTAGAGTGGCTCAGCTCACAAAATAAGTCACAGATAATGTTACATACTATACAGTATACGTGAAGCTATTATTTGTCTTGAGCAGATTAACAAATCCGAAGAAAGTAATTTAGAGAGAGGATAGTACATAAACTTTCGCATGTCAAGCCATCTATTTGAACGCTCGTTCATAAATCTCAGAGAACGATATCAGTTGATGACGCAAATAGCTCTTTCTGTGGTGAAAATTATCTATTAACCCAAGTTACACCATGGAACTAAAAACAAACAAAAAACCGTTCAATGACCTCGATAAATAAATTAAATAGCTAATTGTCACTGTTAAGACATAATTCTAATAAAATAAAACTCTCGGAATTGAAAATTTGAAATTCATAAATAAAATTTAAACCGCACAAAAACTAAATTTAAGTAAAGCTAGTTCGCCCAAAACTTCAAACGTATGCATTCAATAACTATACTGTATTTCAAAACTAAAAAAAGTATTCGTTCGCCTGGCCTTTAACAGAAAAAATTATATTTGCTAGTATCATACGGTTTAAAAAAAAGGAGCCGCGATAGCACCTGTGAGTGGGCCAAGGACGATTAAACCAATAAGCTCGTTTTCGCTACTTTAATTAATTGCAGCTGTATTTAAATTTTCAAGAACCAGTTCGTCAAATTAATAAACATAATGCCGCTAAAAAACTAATTATTGTAAAATTAATTTCGAACCACTAGTAATCATTTTACTAGTGGTTCGAAACTAACACTGTAGTACAATAAGTTATAGTTCTGTACCAGTAAAGTTCGGCAAAGCTACGATACGCGGTGTATTTTGAAAAGAAATAATTTTCGACCTCGAAGTTGATCAAGCTGAAAATAATAAGATTTGATTTATCATCGAGATATCAAAACAGATTTATTCTATCTTTGTTTTCACGCTATGACAGGTGAAAATCACACCTGCTGAATTAAGTGTTTCGAACCAGATCAACGCCCAACATCAACCCGATACCGTCGAAACCTGCATTTAGAAAGTAAGAGTTGTATCTTCACCCAATTTTTTTTTTTTTTTTTTAAAAAATGACAATAAAGAAATGTTTGTTGCATCATGTACTGTTGGTTGACGATTGAAGTGATAGAATCGTCGTACTTCTGCGAGGATTGATAGGTTTCAATTAAAATAGGTCAAGGAATATTTGAGGGAAAGGACGATTCGTTTCAGTATTTCTCTAAGTTCAAATTATATCTAATGAATTCGATTCAAAGAGCTAAAAGATAAAGCGATTCGCATTAGGAAAACGCCTTCGGTCGGATTGACTTGCACAATTTGGCAGAAGAAACACATTAGAAGAGCAAAAGTTGACGGAAATAGGTCAAAATAATGCTAAAATCAGCCAAGTGTCCTTCTCACCAATATATCCATCATTTGAATCTTAACTCCTGATAAACACGTGGCAAAATCAAATGCTCCATTCATATAAATTGACATTAAATACTTAAATCAAGCAAAACGCTGATTAATTTTTTTTTCTTTTAAACCATACCGTATTTATAAAAACTAAACAAAAAAAAGCCCTCTACGTTCTACAATACAGTATTAGTGGAAAAACTCAAAAGCAAACAAAGACAAAACCGCCAAAAGGAAAAGAGCTCTAAAATAAGTATTCCTTTCTTTCAAATACATTTGCTTTGGAACGGTTCCAATACATCTTTTCAATCAACCCTTTTTTCCTTTGCCGAGGTTGACAATGTTAACCAAGGCATCGCCACAAGTACTAGTTTAAGTCAACAGCCTTGGCTTTCAATAGTACTGTGCATGTAATATACGTTATTATTCACTAGAATTTTGAAATTTATTATTTCAAGAAAGAAAAAAAAAATGGTTCCAGTGTCCCTTCATAAAATTCAATAGAAAGCAAAACTACAGGGCTCAAAATGTAATTTCCCAATCTCGAATCTGAAAAAAAGACCTTGCGTTCGCTAGAAAAAGTGAAAGAGTCTAGGCGAAAATCTGAGTTGTTGAAACATTCAAACTGCTAGTAGATTAGGTCTCGCGGCGCGCTGGGAGAAAATCAGCATCTGCTGTCTATGAGGGGGTCTGGTCTCCCCTCGCATCTTGGCTCGCTTCGAGTTATAAAGAAGTAAGAAGAAAAAAAAAAAATTAAAAAGTTAGCAAGCGGCAAAGACTAGTAAGTCAAGGAGACGACTTGGTTATTAAATGCTCAAACGTCGGCTACCACCTGTTCTCAGGTAGATCACCCAGACTCCTCCAAGTAAAAGACGTAACAACAAAAAAAAAATCTACGAAGTCAGGGGGTGGATTAGACTGATAGTGTTGTCTGTTTCTAATGTTTCCATCTGCTCCTAACACGTCTGTCAACAAAATTTTTAGCTACTCTCAAAATTTGAGTGCTCCACCTTACGAAGATCGACACACTTTAAATTCTATGTAATTTAGTTTGTACTGTAGTTAGAGCCTCAATCCGTAAGCGCCACCTGCCATTCTGTTGATTCCCTAAACGTGCTCGAAACATTTTTTTACACGTGTCTGCCATATCTTTTGACCGGCTTTCGTCCTTGAGCCGAGCATCTGCCTATAATATACCTCTAGAGTCCACAGCCACCTTTTTTTTTCCTCTCTCTCTCTCATATTTTCGTTCTAATCGCAATCTTTCTCCCTAAAAATCTATCGTATTCGTTTATCTCTCTCCTTTTTATATAGGCTTTTATTCAGTTTTCTACTTTAAACTTTCACAATTTTCTCTCGACTCGACCTCATCACGTGATTTGTAGTGAAACGAGATAGAAAGTGTGGACATAAAAAATTTATCTCGACATTTCAAAGTTCCATTTCGAAAATTTTCCGACGTAAATACACTTTCGAACATTAATAATAATAATAATAATAATAAAGAGATGCGTTAAATATTACTACTTTGTTATTTTCGCTGATTTCAAGGACAATAACCCTGACTCGAAACTAAAAACCGGTCGCCTGCAGATACCGCGACACAGACAAGTGCGTTTGTGAAAGAGACAATTGTGTGCAAATCAGCGGTAGAATGAGTGAATAATAGGCACCAGGTGGCGCAACTCAGTCATTTAGAACTCCCTCATTTTTTTTCCAAAACTTGTTCAAAAGGTTTTTCTGGAAGACGACAGGGGTAAGGTTGAGGACGATAGCCCTTGTTTTTGATTAACCTTTTAACATTGCTAATACTCTTCTTCCTGTCCGCGTTCCGAACCACAAAAATAATAATTCCAACTCTATAAAAACGGCAGGAAAAAGGCGGTTTTTAAAGATTAAAAAATATATATATTTTTACTAACTCATTAATATAAATTTCTTGTCTACTACGCTTTAATCTCGATTTAACGAAGTTCCGGTTGGTTGGATCAAATTGAACCTTGTAAAACACGTCGATGACGATAGAGAGAAAGAGAGGGTTGTTAAAATATCACGGCTCAGCTGAAAATCTCTCTCCACAAAGTCTCGATAGTAACATTCTTATACCTGTATAATAGCCTCTCGTCAAAGCTGCGAATCGAAACGATCAATTTACTAAGCTTAATAAAGTTTTACCGTCTGAATTAAGTGGGAGCAAAAAAAGAAAAGAAAAAAAAATATTTAACTCCCATGCAGTCACACTGAATTCTCTTCTTTTGACAGATAATGAAAGTAAAACCTTAAAATCTATTTGTTACAACGTCAAAATAATAATAAAAATGTAAGCCTAGAGAAATAATAATAATAAAAAAAAATTCTCCGCAGCGCATGACAGTTTACGAAAATGAGATTAAATGACGCTCGCATGTCACCCCAAATATAATAAAAGTCAGGTAACGAGGATCAGCTGTGCCCTCCTGTTGGCTTACCGCATCTAAAAATACTAAACTAACACAATATATAAGTCGGTATTTATTTTCTTACATTTTCGTGCTTGAAATAGCAAAGCATCTTCAGCTCCCGATAAACTCTCCGACTTGAGATCAAATTTTGGAAGACGTTGGGCATCTTCTTGAGTGCAACTCGCTTTCCATTCCTGGGATCAGTCACCGACCTTTAAACAAACAAAAAAAATATATATATTAGTTCTATTATACATATTTATATATAAATATTATAAAAATAAACAAGCAACTCATGCTGATAACGAGAGCAAAAACTCTATAAAAAAAAATCGTTCGATCTCCAATAAAAATAATCTTAAAATGACAAATTGCAATTCTTTAAAAAAAATAAGACTTTTAAAACTTATAGTGAAAAACTAATTGCTCGGAGATTCCGCGATGGCGACCATTAAGTGCCACTTAATACCCTCCTCCCATCAAAAATATTGATAATTCTCTACATGTTAACAACATTAAACGCACCCAGGATACTGTCAAAAAAAAAATTTTTTTCTTTCTTTGTAAATAAATGCGATTAACTCGAATCCACACTTGCACTTTACAACACTTTCAATTCGTAAACTTCCGGTCTAAAACCAAGATACAGAAATTTCATTAGAAAAAAAAAAAAACCCCCCTCAAAAAGAACTATGAGAAATGCAGATAACGCGCTCCCTCCGCTGGAGCCAGCGATCGAGAAAGATCAGTACTACTAGTAGTAGCACAGGATACACGGACTGTTGTTTTCGATTTACCTTTAGCATTCAACTTCACCTCCCCCACCCATTAAATTTCCCTCTGCCATCTCCAGCCTTCACCTTTCGCTTTAATCTGCTTAACCCAGGATAAGATGTATTCATTGAAAATTATTTGCCCCGACGGAAGTACTCGATTGCGTATATACCTGATGGCGATATGAAAACCATTTATGTTAACCCCCCCCCCTCCCTTTCCTCAATCCTCCCTCCAAACTACCGCAAATGTCACAAAGATTTGTGGTCAGCAAAATTTCTCAAGTTTTTGTGGTGCGCGAGGGCACAGGAAACAGGTGGCAACCTTTTTCCTTTACAAAAGATGACGTTCCACCACCTATTTTATTTTCTTTCTTTCCCTTCTTTTTCTTTTTTCTTTCTCCCGCTCTCTTTAACAAGCTCCTTAATTAGATTAGCAATCAGCCTCTTAACGCTAAACAAATTAACATAAAAAGTTTAGAAATAGTCTAAGAGTAATTAATCGCACCACTCGTATAATGACCCTTTCAAATTAAACCCTGTTAAACCGATTAAGAAATCTTTAAACAAATTATGTATGCTACTTAAATATACTTTAAAAAAAAAAAAAAAAAATGATGATACTGTAATAAGCTTATTCAACTTAAAAGAACTGCTTAAACGAAAATAACGTAATTAATGAGGAAAAATCAGTTTATAAATTGATTCCGAAAGTTACATTTAAATATCTTTAAACTTTTTTCAAATAAAGAATAATGCTCTTGATGAACTTAAAAATGCAATAATTCACACATGTACGTGTATAACGAATGTTAACAAAATGCATATTGTGTTAAGCTTGTAAATTGAATTTTGCAAACCTTAAATCACTTCAGAAAAATTATTTTTTCAAAATAAGAAAATAATACCGTATTATATGTGTTTGTTTGTTTTTTCATAAAAAATTTATTCAAATTTAAATGCTCACAAAATGAGATTCTGATCTAGTGTGCCAATTTATTTTCGTCGCCTGTTATTCAAACTTGAAATAGGGTAAAACAGGTGTTTCTGAAAATGCAATCTTCGATTCATTTAACGTTGATCTATTTTGCTATATGTACATGTACTTATTTTACTGCTTTACACGTGTTTATTAAAAGTAAAATTCTAAAAAAAAAAAAAAAGTAAAAATTTTTTTTTTAAATAAAGACTTCATACTATTGAATTTTATCGATAACAATTTTAATCAACAAATCCTTCGAATAACTGAAATAAACATTGTAGTAGTAGTAGTTGGCCATGTATGAGTGACTATTTTGGTCAAAATAAGTAGGTATGTATGTCTGCACCCACGACATGCAATGTACGTATATGGGTGTTGAGCTAAAGACTAATAAAACCCACGTGCCAATTTTACAACCAACTTCCGCCCTCTTGTTAAACGCAATCCCAATTGAAATTTTAACTGGATCAGTTCGATCTTTTTTTTTTTTCTTCAACAACGAGCAATTGAGGTGACCGACCTTTTTTTTTTTTCTTCCTCAATTTTAACAATTCATTAAAGTTAATGGTTGCCTCTTATACCTTTTTTCTCTTTTATGTGAGATACTTTCAATTTGATTGAAATCGAATGTCCCAAATAAAATTTTGATTTTTCGTACATCCCAAGTCACGCAGCAAAAAATAAATAAACAAAACACAAAACAAAACCTTCATTTAAGGCATGTATAGGCTCTGGGAATTTTACCCACTATTTTTTTTATATTTTATCAATTGTTTAAAAATTTAAAAGTAATTCCCGTAAATTATTCTTTTAAATAAACCGATCAATATACAGTAATTAAATACTTCCGCGCAAAACAAACTTCCCAGAATAGGCCACAAATTGTTCGTTGTATTGAAATTTCGTCAATGTAAAAAAAATACTCCGAAATGACATCTATAAAAACATAGGAAAGTAATTTTATTTCTTCTTCCGCCTAAAGTCTAAACCATTATACTGTACGAGTATATTTTCCCTTAATAGAATTTTCTAAAAGCATCGTCAATCCTTTCCTTTATTTTTTTCAATCCACCTCTGTGACAATCGAAATTATTGTGATTCAACCGGTTGAAAGTTTTGTTAATGCCAGTTTTTTTTTCTTCATCGCGTTGTCTCGGATTTGAAGGAGTACGATTTCAAACCCTTAGCTCGCAAACGATGAGTCTAGACTTAATATTGTATTCACAAACGAGCTTTAGCTTTATCGAGTCCCGTCTGAGCTCAACCGAAATCTTGTTCAAAACGTCTGGGCTCAAAAGCGTAGGGGCTTTGCTCATTTGACTTTCTTCTCACACAAACCGTGACTGCTCCAAATCGCGTGCGTTCTCACGTACCAATCTCATCCCCCTACCGTAGCCGTTTCCATCTTCTGTGTGTGTGTCTCTGTCTCAAAAACGTTGGGTTCAAAGACGACAACCACCTGTTTTCTCGGTGGGATTTTACTCGAGCGCATTCATCAATGCACTTTTAATTTCTTTGTATATTTTAACACAATTAAAAAAGAAATTTCTAAAGAAAACTGTTTCTTTCCTTAAAAAAAAAAAAAACTAGAAAAAATAAGGTACAATTATCTTCGGTCGGTTCGCTTAAAGTGAGTTAAATTAACAAATGCTTTTGTGCGTTTAGAAGTTGACCGTAATATTTCTTAACAAATGCTTAGCAAAAAGAAAGAAACAAAAATCTTTCTAATTAAACTTTGATGAGTTGTTAAAAACAAATACATTAAACTTAATCGAACGCAATACTATTAGCAAATATCGAAATTCTACTGACCCACATTTTTTAATCATCTTCTCTCGCAAACTTATTAATACGTTTCTCATAGCATATTCTTCGATAAATAAATTTATTTCGCCCTCAAAAAAAAAAAAAAAAAAAAGTGAGGAACAAACAACTTTCATCGTTTCGAAAAAAACTATTTTCTATTTTTTCTTTCATGTAGAAAATTGAAATCAACGCAAAAAAAAAATAATAATGTAAAAACCAGAAATTCGCATTTTGCCTTCTCCTACGACCTACGTAATCTCCAAAAACTAACCTAGTTTTCATTGAAATTTTGCGTGCTTAACCCCCCTTCTTCCCTCCCCCCATACTACACACCAAACAACAATCCCATTGTAAAGATATAAATCACTTTTGATATAAATCTAAACATTCGAATGCTGAAATCAAACCTAATATAATATTTTATTCCGGGAATATAAGCTTATGTTTTGAAAGAGATTAACGATTAAATACAAGCAGATAATATCGTTCATTCAATGTAAAAAAAAATATTCATTAACGATAAATCCTGAAATCATACCAATAAAATTTACTGAACATTGATTTAAAAAAACTTTCTCATTTCCGTCATACACTGTGCTGCTGCATTACATGTGTACTTATGAACTACTGTACTGTATAATACCAATACAACACATCTGAAGTTCATTAACAATTCGAAATTGTTTTTATTGTATAAAACGTCGTAGACAACTTTATAAGTTAACGACTAACCAAAATTTATAAATAATTAAAATAAATAGGACAAAATCCTAAAATGTTAATTTACAGAACAGAAAAATTAACTTAAAAAGGTAAGTCAGCTGCCAATCCAAATTGTTATATTCCCACATCAACTACAGTATAAAACAAAAAAATTAATGTATAATTGCAAATAAAAACGGTACAGTAATTAGATTGCTAATTTTGGTATAATTGCTTTTAAGCTAACATACCCCTACTGTACAAGTAATAGTAAATTTTAATCAAAAAATTCTCCATTTCAATTGATTCTAAGTTAATTAATGAACTTTATTAGGTCAAACTTAGAAATTACTACAAAACGAAGATAATTAAAAATAAATTCCCGACAGAACACTATTAAAAATACTGTACAACGACGTCAATTCCAATTTTTTTTTTTTTTTTTTTGTCTTTCGTCAAAAATAATTATTCTCTCCCTCCCCCCTCTTAAATCTATTTAGACATTTCTCATTATTCGCACGCCATTATCCAATTATCTCCAATGCAATTTTTGCGGGTCAAAAATATTGCTTTTCAAGTTAAAACGTCAATTCTCGCAACGTTCACCAAAAATTTCCTCATTTTCTCGTTTCATTCTAGGTTAATTTTCCTAATTCAAGGATAAATTAAACAAAAAAAATAATAAATAATTTGCATACTTCCTTTAAAGGTTTAGACAACCTAACTATAGTTCGCTATCATAATCATTATTGCAGCACACGTTGGAGTTGATATACAGTATTATCTTGAAACTCTCGTCTATTCGTTCAACCTCCAGAGTTAATAAACTATCGATTATAATAATAATTTTGTTGATCGCCAAATTAATCGATCGTCTAAAAGCAGACGGTCATCGTAACTCTCAAGAGTTAAACAAACTCAAAGTCAAGGCTTAATAATTACAATTACGATCAACGTTTTGGCACGAGAGATATTTCAGTTGATTTAATAGAACAAGAGAGTTTTATTCCGAGGCGAGTTCAAATCTCTCGAACGCGGAGGAGGAGAGTTTCCACCGAAAAGGTACCTTTATTTTATCAAACACCCCATTTCTTGTTTATTACTACAAAAACGAGCGTTTTTTTTTTTTCTTTCTTCAATAACAGCTTCCTTGCAAAACTTTGGAAAAAGGACCTTGGCTTTTACGATCCCTTTGAGGTCATATACAACGAGCATTGGTGCAGCCGTTGTTGCTTCGGTCTCAATGCCGCTCCACCCTTATATTTCTCCGCGCGCATGTTAAATTTATCATTCGTACTTCAAAATTTATTAGGTCATGTGGCAAGAAAATAGTCACAAAAAAAAAAAAAAAAAAGGGTCTCTCGATAGCCTTCAAAAATATAATTGCCGTGTTTTGATCCTTTAATAAAACGTCGTTCAAAAAAAAATAATACTGTAAATGTATAAACCGTGTTACTTCATCGCGTTTTAATTGCGCACCAAAAAATAAAACACAGGTCAAACAACCCGGGTTAGTTAGTGCGCACGTGCCGCGCTATTACACCACAATGTTTATAAACCCCAATTTCATTCAATTAGATTTTTTAAAAAAAAAGATATACAGTATTTTCACAATCACTGTCTGTGATTTTGGGCTACGAACCAAAACTAACCTCGGGACGTTTCAAACCCTGCCTAAGGGGGAACAATTTTTTTTGACGCAATCGGTTTCTTGAAATACGCGTGCTTTGGTTTAACCAACAAACAAAAAAAATATTTTGAGAGAAAAAAAAGGAAATTACTTAACCTCCTCATTTATTTTATCTGGAAACATGCCATATAGACGCCACCTCGTTTCCTCCGAATCGACACCTTTTATACCTAACTCAATTAGATTTCTGCATCCAGTTTCTCGGTAAAGACAACAAATCCTTCATTCTTATATTATACTCTACACCCCAATTCCACCTTCAGACTAATTGACGACTAACCGCTAATTTAAGTTGAACAACCCTAAAACTAAAATTCTACGCCAAAACATATTGAGTAGTGCATAATAATATTGCGCACCATTTCAGACGAGAAAAAAAAACCCGCTACGCTGATGTATCGATAACCGATGAAAGAAAAACTTTAGAAACGTCAAAATAATTCAAAAAATAAATTTTGTCAGAAGCGAACAATATCGAAGAAAAAGTTGTTTGAATGCAATTTCCCAAACTGAAAACATTTTACAGCTAGCCCCTAGGAACCTCTTCACCCAACGTTGTTAGACCCTTGTCCCTCCCAAGAGAAATTCGAAAAACAGCCTCGAACCGTACGATTCAATAAGAAGAAAGTAATAAACCTCGCTCGGCTTTGATTAGCCGAAACCCAAACTAGAAGTTAAGCGAGTTAATTTATTACATAATAAAATAATTATTGGCGACGTGAGAATTGCATGATGTCTAGTACAGAAGAAGAAAAAAAGCTTTTAGTATATTACTCTATGGAACGTCAAAAGGTATTTCGTTGAAATAAATCCTAGTACATGTGCTGTATCAATAATAGTTGGGACAAAGTCTACAACATTCAGCTTTGTTTCAAAATTTCGATAAAACCAAAAAGCTATCAAACCTAAAATATCGCAACGTCAATAAACTATTTATTTTTTTTTACAAGTTTATCAAAAAAAAAAAAAAAAAAAATTATTAGTCAATTATGGAAAAATTTCAAAAGCTATCTACAGTAAAATCGAAATGCCTACAAGTTGAAAACCCCATAAAAAAAAGTGTACGAGACACCAAACCTACGCGATATCATTATAAAAAAGATAGGGTATTCGCGTGCAATAAAAGATCTCTAGATTCTTTATTTCCTACTCATCCTATCTTTTTTGGACCAATTCCCGAAAGTAGAGAATCCTACTCCCCCCCTTGCCCTTCTCCATCTACCGTAATATTTCGTAGCCTCAAAAGAGAAATTGAAAAAAATAACCAAGGTTTTTGATCTTTTTCCTTGCGCGTTCAAGTTTTGGACTCTCCGACTCAACTGGATTAATTCAAGGTAAACGACATTGCTGCTTCAGTCATCGACGAGAGAGTTCATACGAGTTGATATCGAGAAACGGGAGTGGAATAGTGAGAGAGAGAGCCTTACACACCCTGGCTGACGTCACATATTATCGCCACGGACAACAACAATGAGTGCGCCGCTCAAAATAAATACTAGAAAATCCTTAGTGGCGAAGATGTCAAAAACCTTGGCGTTAATAAGAATCATTCTTCATGCGCGCTTAACTACCATCCAGATAATACAATAATATTCCGGCAGTGGCCGTTAGTTAAGTGTGGTTAATCATAAATAAAGACGATTTTTGGTTTATTGGCTCCCAAGATCGTTTGCCTCAAGGTCGAGGAATTGTATGGATACTACAGTACGAGGGATACAACCTATTTTTCTCGAATGGTCTGAAAGCGATGGTCAACGGCGATGGACTGAAGTTCAATCACATGAAAATGAAAAGCGTATTATAAAAGAATGAAGAAGAAAAAGAAAAAAAAAAACCGCGTTTTTACGATAAGGTCCGTCCGTCTTAGGTTTCTTTTAGCGTTACTTTCAGAGGTCACGCTGGGGCTTTTTACAAGCTGCTGCTGCTGATCTACAACATTTCTGTAAACATTGTTGCTACACTTGACCACTTTTCTTTGCCCTCTCTCTCTCTCCTCAAAACGTTTACAAAAACTTGAACCGACTTGTGCTTTATTTTGTTGAAAGAACTTAAACCAGTTTTGGAAAAAATTCTTTCTTGAAAATTCGAAAGCGTTTTCAAGGTTCTTTGCATCTGTTAATTTCTAAAATTAAATGTGTTTTCATTTAGCAATTTAAGTAAAAAAAAAAAAAAAAATAGAAACCAAAAAATAAATAAATTGACAGCCTTTTTTTTTGCCGAAGTTTGATGAAGCGAGACCAACAGATGAAATCACTTTCCGAGATTTACGTGCAATGCAATGCAGTTACAATGTTGCACCTGGATCTACTGTATATTTTATTCTCGGAAAGAAAAAAAAATTATCGTTCCAGAAAAAATGTTTCGAGCCGTCTACAAAAATTCAAGGTGAAAAAAATACACGCACAAAAAATGAGTCCAAACTTATACCCCCCTTCGCTCTTATTCCACACTTTCAATACCGGTAATAATAATAAGAAAAAAAAATTGCTAATAACAGATTCATAGAAATGAAAAGGTGAGAAAAAATTCAAATTTTTTGTCCACCAAAAACCAAACCCAGTATAATATTTTTTTTTTTTTTTTTAAACCAAACCAAAACAATGCTGCCATAAAGGAAATAAATCATAGCTTTACTTTCTCGATCGGCCAATTACACTTCATGAATAATAATTGTTAGGCATTTCCCTTTCTACCATTTCTCATTCATTCCTCTCGTTCTTCTACAAAACAAAATTGTTTTTTTTTTTTTGGAAAAAAGAATCTCCAACGTCATTTCCTGCAAAACCGGTACTCCATCCACTCAGCACACGCTCATGACAAATACCTCCACTCCGCAATTTTTTTTTCCAAGGAAAAAAAATATATATAATTATTATCTTTCTCCCTTTCGCTTACAGTATGTGGTTGAAGATTACAAATTAATACTGACTGGTACACTAACCCCACTTCCTTCGCACCAACAAAAAATAAGAGCCTACAGTTAAAACGCCCTCGCTTTTAGGTCCTAGAACTTTGCCAAACCCAAAATTCAACTACCCCTCTAGGCTCAACTGGCACAGAAAAATTAAATTACGAATTGAAATTTCAAAAAATGATAGGAAAAAAAAAAAAATAATAATTTGCAATCCGTTTCAAATTTCTCATTGTATTACTGTGCAATGTACATCACATCAAAAAACAAACTTATTCATCATCAGTACATGTAGGCTACCATAAAGCAAGAAAAAAATCAGGATAAATACTGCACGAGTACTAACTAACCACTAAAGGAATAATTAATCCGGTTTAGAGCACTATAATTTTCGGACAAATTGGCATTATCTCCGAATGAGAAAAAGAAAAAAAAAAAACTGGTTTGGGTCTAGACGCATATTTTGTTAAGGTGATACTATAAAGATTTTCATCTTCATCTCTTGTATTTTTTTTTTTTTTTTGAGTTAAAAAAAAAATAATAACGAGGAGTTGTCAAAATCTTCGCAAACACTACTTTCATCCAAACGCACGGCACTTTCAAAAATGATAGTAGGGAGAAGAAAAAAAAAAAAACATAATAAAAAGATTCCCTTATTTTCCAATCTCTACCCTAGCAACAACATTATCAAAAACCTATAGTCAAACTCGACGTTTTTTCCATTCAATCCCATCCCCCCCGTTCTCAACTTGAAAACACAGCAAAACATCTTCTCCGGCGTTCTTCTTCAATAAGTCTTTTTAAAACCTTTCCAAAAACTTTTTAAATCCCTCTCTCTCCACACAAAAACTTGGACCTTAGAAATTCGCTCCATTATAATAGCAGCGTAGATAGATTGGACCTGTCGGGCCTGCGCGTCTTCAAAAAAAAATTACAAGTTTTAAGTCAAAAAAATGGAAAGAAAAAAAAAATCCCTCGGCCAAGGTTTTTACTTCAAAAACTTGAGTGAAAAGAGAACGAAAAAGAAGAGAAGCTGGATAAAATCGTGAAGAAAAATCTGAACTAAAAAGACCCCCACCTCTTCTTTCAAAAAAGAAAAGCCTGAGAGAGAAAAAAAAAAAAAAACCTAAAACGCCCCTTCTATATACCCTAGCTCTACGTTTCTCTTCGAGAAAACAGTGTTTCTGTGGCTGTTCTCGAAGGGAAACGCCGAGTACGGGTATATTGGAACAGGAGGTGATGGAGACGAGGAAAACGCACGAGGGAATGGAACGCCGCTTAACATGTGTATACGAGATGGTGCATACGCATAATAAAGTCTCTGCTTCATTTCACTCCCCTGCGTGTCTATTCCCGTTTTTCCATCCATAGTACCGAAAAACTGAACCAAAGTAACGAACTCTCGCGAGTGAAGGAAAGAGGGCGAACACAAACTGCGAGGCCGAGATATAATAATAATAAGGGGGGGTTAAATCACCAACCTCCTACAACAGGCTCAACGCGAGAGAGGGATGAATCCCAGCAAAAAGTGCCGAACCAAGGGTTACTTTACTATAGGAGAGGGTGGGCGGAGGGGATAACGAAACAATAGATTTTGGTGTGTTGTTGATAGTACGGTAGTTCTATCTACATACAGTAGTAGCAGCACCATATCACCACCACCTGGCGTCCTAGACCAATGTCCTACATACAGAACCTTGTGCTGTTAAAAAAAAAATAAATTCTGTATAGCAAATTTTAGGATAGGCTGGCTGAATTCTCAACACTTAAAAAGGAAATTTCATAAAATTATAACAAAATAAATTTAAAAAAAAAAAAAAGAATTAATTTAAAATATCGAACTTTCCTTTTATCATTAATCGTTTATACTCGTATTTTCCTTGAACTAAACCAAAAAGTGGAAATTACTTGGGTATTTTTTAAAATATTTCGTTGTTCCGATTTCGCAGAAATTAAATTTTTTTTTTTGCCGTCAAGATGAAACCATGAAAGACTCCCAATACCTCGTTGTGTTACTCAACAAGAATTGTAAATTCCTCGAGTTTATTGTACTTTCTGCCGGTAATTCCAATCTATTTCGTAACTTACCTAAAGGTGAGTTTTCAGAAACCTTTAAACCCCTATTAAAAAAATAATAATTTTTTTTTTTGAGATCTTATTATTAACGTGATTTGAAACCTTCGATATCTTCTGCACAGTCCCCTCCCCCCACCAAAAAAAATTGAACTTTCATTGTTCGTCTCAGCCGGAATACTTCGGTTTCAACATTGACAAGTTGGAGAAAAACTTTACCGTGTCACTTGAATATTTTTACCTAAATAGCACGTGCTATTTCACGATTGTTGAATTGACGCTTACAATTTTCAAATATGAGTATATTAACGATATTATTTTGGTGAGTGAGAAGTATGACCTAGAAACGTGTTTGTCTTTAGCACTCTCGTTCACTAATTCCCCCATTTCCTCCGCAAACTCTCCTGCTACCCGTAGTTTGAGAGGCCGCCTAATTTTCGAAACCAACGGTAGGCCACAGCTAAAATAACACACCATGTATTTCTATTACAACAATAACGAAACAAAAAAAAAAAAACTCGAATTAGATCATTTTGTTAAGTTAAAAAAAAAAAAACATAACCGGAGACAGGAAATAATTACTTCGTGTTTAACTCGCTGTTACATTTTATTATTATTACTGTACTCTTTTTAAAGAAAAAAATAAAACAAAAAACAAATCAAAAACGGCTAAAATTTTCACCCATTACAGTACTTTTTATCTTAATTCCTTTACCCCCGCCGTTACTTTATTCGTTACTCTTTTTATATTCTAATCTAGAATTACTGTACTGTATATCAATACAATTTATTCTTGTTTCGACCATGAAATTGTTCGTATCGATTCCCGATTACTTTACAATTGCTGGAGGCTAATAACCAATGGAAACAATAGATATCACACTCCTTCATTTGATAGCTCAAAAACTTCACTTATTTATTTTGTCTAAAAAAAAAAAACCTCGCGTGTCAAATTATCAAAATGTTAGGAGGAAAATAAACTTATTATATGACTGTACGCGTTAGAAAAATAAATATTATTTGTGGAAACGAGATTAAAATTTTTTTTATCGCAAATTCATTACTACACGCGTTTGACAGCGCTGTATTAAACTAATAAAAATAAAAGTACTGTATAAAATATTAAGAATTGTGCAAACGCATCTTTACGACAAAACTAAATGTATTTTTTTTTTCTTTTCTTTTTTCCCCCTTATAAAAATGAAAAAAAAAAAGAAAAAAAAGTTAAAATGCTACGAGAAAATAAGACACGCTTCTACGCATGCGCACCGTACGAACTGCACCATTTTGCTGAAATAAAAAAAATATATAACGTAATGGTTCAAATGGCAACATTAAAAAGACGCTGTGAAAAAACGATACGATTATTATTTTCATACACACGCACAAAAAACGATTATTAAAAAACTGCGGGATTAATTCGATTTTTTTAACAAAAAAAAAAAGGGGCAATCGGTAATCTGGCGAAATCTCGTAATAAACAGGGCAAAGACCTCGTCGTTAACCAAACGAGTGTGGCGTCGACTTTGCGTGCAATTAATAAAACACACTCTTACCAGTTTAACATCCCCATCACGGACAGTTGCGACAGATTACGACTTAATTAAACGTATTATTAATATTGACTTTTACTCTGTATTTTCATGCAAATAAGGCGCGCGAGTTGAGAGACAAGGGTGGAAGAAAAGTGAGGGTCGTTCATAAATAGCAAAGAACAAAAAAAAAAAATGAGTACTCACCAGACCACGCCAAAAGCTCCGTATCCGATCGGTCTATCCGGTTGAATATCTTGAGGAACCACCGGCGTGTGATAGTACTGCGGTGCCGCTGCTAAAATAGCGTGTTGAGTCGAAGATGCGCTGGTCGTATTATGAAAACCCATCATTGTCTGACGCGAATGCCTCGGTCCTACTACCGCCATTTTCACCCCGAGCACTCAGTTCGATCCTCGCGCCTGCTTGCGTACAATAACCAACCTCCCGACGCTTCCAAGCACTCGACAAAAAAAATAATAATAATTCCGACTAATTTTTAAATAAATTAATTTTCGAGACGCTAAACTGACATTTTAGTTATAAATTTACTAACCATTTGACTAAAGAGTCTATTGATGGTTGGAAGAACCATGAGCATTCAGTCATTTTTCTTTTATTTATTAGACCGATACACTGAACCGCGACAAACGAGCAGACACATCCTCCATCCTCCGCGCAAAGACGATAACTGAAAAAAGCCGCTTTCTGAAAGCTCTTTTAGCTCGTTCGTCGACAGCGTCGTTGAACTCAACGGAGACAATAAACAGCTACGTATCAGCTACGTCACCGCTCTTTTGGAGATTTTTTATAAAAAAAAAATAATTATTGTTGAGTCCGGTTCGCCCCTCCCATTACGCTCTTTCTTTTTTTTTTTTGGAACTACATGAAGTAATAATGAGAAAGTGGTTACTATAATTTAAAATGTAAGCCTACTATTTTGCGAGGGGCAGAAAATACTATTCGACATAATAACAAAATAAAGAAAAATAATATCCAAGAAAATGCGTATATTTTGCTACATCAAAACACCCCACATTTTCTAGTCGATATTCAACAATACATGTACAATTATTAAAAATACCGGTACGAAAAAAAAAAACGAAGAAAACAAATTATCTTCCAACACAATATCGGCTTCCAAAAAAAATGCAATTTTTTTCGTTTATTTTCTTTAACTTAATTGTACCGTATTATAATATTTGAGTCAATATCAAATCTACAGGTTTTTTGCACCATCAAATTTCTCCAAAGATCTCGCCGAATTTTTAACTTCCTCGTAATAAAGAAATTGATTACCCTCTTTTATTAATAATACCAAAAATTAAGCCGAAAAAATGATTAAAACATTTTAAATAATCATACTTTTAGATTCTTAGAAGACGGGATAAAAAACGAAGCAGGGTAGTTTTGGCACCAATAAAAATAATAATTAAAAACTGTATTTATTAAAAATAGATATCTGCAACTGTTGAAAAAATTCCAGATTGATGTAGTTAAAAATAAGATAAAAATTAATTAAAAGCATTTTTAATAACTTTTCATATTATTTATAACTCATTTTTTTTTTACAGATATAAATCAAAATCAATTCGCTTAGAAGAATAAAATTGAGAAGTTTTCTCATCTACTTTGCGAACCCAAACACCGTCATTAAAATAACCATCAGCGACCCAACCTTGCATTTCCATTGAGCTATGCGGCCCATAAATTTCAGCATCATCCGCTTTTTCCCATTTAAACTCCCATTGAGTATTTGATGTTTGGGATGTGTTTTCTAAATTACGGAAAGAAAAAAAATAATAAATAAATACATTAAAAATATATAATCACGTTTAAACAAAATAAAAAGAAGACATACTGGAACTTGTGTTGTTTTTTGGCTGACTAGGGCCAGGAACAGGCTCTGCAAACTCATCTCCGAACATATCCAAAATTTCACTTTCGGGTTTATTTTTGCTTTCTAATTCAAAGTTCAATTTCTCGTACGTTTCACTGTAAATTTCCATTCGCCCAGTATGCAATAATTGATCGGCTAATTCGGTTAAAAACAACATTTTGGAAGTTTGATTTTCAGCATCCCCATTTTCATTGTCGTCTTTGGTTTCTTTTTTCTTATTTTTCAACCAACGACTACTTGCGCTGGCGCTTTTACTGCTCTTATTACCGAGCCTTTGAATTGCTTTTAACACCGTTTCTCCAGGCTTCATTAATTCAAGGACTTGTTTGACGACTTTATTACTATCAAATGGTTCAGCATTTGAATCACTGTCACTATCACTATCTGCGATTCCGCCTTCCTTAATCGGTTTTTCTTGCGCTTTTACCTACAATGTTAATATAATTACATGCATTTACATGTACATCTGTTAAAACATCAATCTGTAACCCACCTTAACCCAATCAATATTGTCTAACCAACTGTCTTTAATTTCATCTTCTTTATTTAGGAAGTAGTTACCGGCCTTATCGAAGTGACCTTCTTCCAATTCTTCTTTGATATTGAACGGTGTGATTTTTATGTCTCCATCAAATTCAATAGTGCCGTCTTCTTGCCCTAAATATAATCAATAAAATATGTATTTAGAATATTTTAATTAATTAAAGCTCGCTTTAAGAGTCGTACCTTCAACGTCTTCGTCCTTCAGAATTTCGTATTTACCAGTATCGTCCTCTTCATCACTATCTAAAGAATGCTTTAATAATTTATCCTCGCCCTCAACATTCTCCATCGAATCTTCAGCTTTTCTTTTGGGCATTTTTCTTAATATTATTTGTTAAAATATCAACAAAATACGTCTCACTCTATTTAAAAATGGGCAGACTGAACATTCAAACGCACGCTTTGCGAAAGTTAGCCGCCATGTTGCGTTCCAGTGATGCCAAATTCGTAAATAGCAAGAGAGATTCTGCAACAATCTCTTTAATATCCCTCTAACATCTCCATCATTAATGAAAAAAAATTAATAATATTGATTAATGCAACAATTTAAAAACTGCTATTGTCATTATAATGAAATCAAAAAGCACCAATATGTTCAAATTGAAATAAAGTAATATCAACACAGTCATTTGAAAGATTATACAGTATTTTCTATATAAATTCTTTGTCGGTGATGCAACCACAATAAATTTTTAGCAATTTTTTCAAAATTCACATGGTGATGAACAATCAAAGCGAGACATTTCTTATGTCAAGCACAACAAACAATTATGTGTTAACAATGCTAAAGATATCTTTCTTTAGCATAAATAACCAAATACTGTATCATTATTATTGTTATACAATATAAATCAAAATTCTCGGGAGTGCATTTTAATATTACTATACTGTAAATAAAATCTGTAGCGCAACAGATAAAAAAAATATTTTTTAAAATAAAATTAAGAACTACAACTTGTATGGATAGTTTATAAAGAACACATGTCACAAATTGAATAATATTTATAATTTCTGTGCCAACAATTTATATTATATATGACTGTTTTACATATTGAACTTCAATTAATTTGGTAGTATAACATTATGCAAAAAATTAGAATGCAATGTATTCCGTGTAACCACTACAATAATTATTATAAAGTTGGTGATGGAGAAAACAGACCAATCAATAATTTTTATAAAACTCGATAAGAAATTACATGAAAGCGTCAAATTACATATGGTAGCTGCCTAGCTACCATATGAAATTAACGTTAATTTTGCATTCTCATTTTAAGAACCAATTTTTAATTTTTTTTTTTAACAAAAAACCCCTATGCAAATTATTAAAATCAAACCTACCAATAAAAATTTTTAAATTGTCATCATTGACAGAATTCCCATAACATTTTTTTTATAATTATGTACATTTCAATTGTACAAAATAACTGAACATCCATAGACTTTGCTTGCACAAGAGAATGGAATTATCAATTCTTAGAATGCTTTCAGTTTTTGTTAATTACCGATAGGTTTATTTGTCGATAGTACATTAATGATTTTCAAGTACCGGTAAACGTTTATGAGAACAAATTACATAATTATTCAAAATGCATAGACAGATGATGAACACTTGCAACAATAAAAAGTTGTATTAATCAACTTTACCAAGAATCCGTCTTAAATGCTTTTATTTAATAAAACAATGCAACAAAACCTAGAATAATTAAAATTATATTAATATAGAAAATCAAACAAAAAAATTTTCAAAACCAAAATAGTATATAATTTAAAAAGTACACATTGTACTTACAGCCTTCAATATAATTCGGCGACATGCAAAGCATGAACATTTTAATTTACGCTTTAACCAAATTCCTTAATTGATTATAAAATATATTCGGCAAACCTCACTTTTGATCAAGCTTAAATATCATCTGCGTTACGACATCAGAAAAATTTGACTCACTGCTTGTCTTCAAAATTAAAAACAAGATTCTTTCAATTCAAATTTAAAACGATTAATATTTGATCAGAAGTTAAACAGACCTCAAATAAAATCTGCTACCGTATCCATTCAAATTATAATTGTCTAAATATTACGAGGGTAGGCTGATAAGTAATGCCTCCACCTCCATATCTTTTGAACGGATTGGAGCACTGTCTTCAAAC